>QEPC01013643.1:1354298-1365401 GCA_003113815.1 Sphenodon punctatus
TTCCCCATATACTTACTGTCTGCCCTCCTCTGCAGACTGCTGCAACCAACCTGATTGTAACCAAGCCAAGCACACGCACCTGAGACTTCGCATCCGCCTGAATGTTTGTTTGTCTTCTCCCCTGTCTCTCCCACTGTCCCCTCTCCCTGCCTCCCCCTTCTTGTCTTTTAGATTGTAAGCCACAGACAGGGACCGCGTCTATTTCTATGTTCCGTACAGTGCCAGGTCCATGTCTGGCACTATATAAATGCTTATAATAATAATAATAATAATAATAATAAATAACTGCCTCTTAGCCTTACCAATAAAAAATGTATTTTGGTAAAATTTCCCACCATTGCTAACATTGGTTAAATTCCACTAATGGTATCAATGGCAGTGCACAATGGATCCCTCTCTCTAGGGGTGGGAAGTTTGGTTCCCCTGGTATCCGATACTGCCGGTATTTTTCTGTACTGGCAGTATCGGATTAATCCGGTTATTGGGGGTACCGGTGCCGGTTCCCTCGTGCTGGATTTGTTTACATTGTGGCCATTGAAATGAATGGCCACAATGTAAAAGAAAGAAAGGGAAAAAAAAAATCTCTCCCCCATCCAGACTGCATGGGTGGAAGGGGGGACACCCTCTACCCAACCTGCCCAGCCTGGATTTTTAAAGAATTTTTTTTTAGCTGAAGTCCCTGCTAGTGCGGGCTCCGGGCCACCGCCGTGCCAGCGGCGGCAACCTGAAGCTCACATCAGCAGGTACTAGGTTTATCCCTGGGGTGGGGGTGGTTTAACACCCTCCCATCCCAGGGATCACCCTACGCCCCCACCCAGAGATCACCTACCTTTTGCGCTCCTGGTGGCAGAGGTGGCGGCGGCTGCACGGCGGTCCGGCGGTCCGGAGGCTTCAGCACTGGCTGGCTTCAGCGCTTGACTAGGCCTTCCGGGGAACTTCCGGGTTTCCCTCGAAGGCCTAGTCAAGCACTGAAGCCAGACAGCGCTGAAGCCTCCGGACCGCCATGCAGCCGCCACCACTGCCGCCTGGAGCGCAAAAGGTAGGCAATCTCTGGGTGGAGGGGTAGGGTGATCCCTGGGATGAGGGGTGTTAAACCGCCCCCCAACCGCAGGATCACCCTAGTACCTGCTGGTGTGGGCTTTGGGTTGCCGCTGCCACAGACATGGCGGCAGCCTGGAGCCTGCACTAGCAGGGACTTGGGCTAAAAAAATTTTTTAAAAAAATTCCAGGCTGGGCAGGGTGGTGGTGGGGGATTGACCCCCCCTTCCACCTGCGCAGCCTGGACGGGGGTGGGAAATTGTTTTTTTGTTTTTTTCCCCATTGATTTCAATGGGGACAGTTCCCCATTGAAATCAATGGAAAAATACCAGTATACCGGTTCTAATCTGGTAAACAGGGTTTTTGGGAACCGGTATCCGGTAAAACCAGTATCCAGTTTTTTGGGTGAAGTCCCACCCCTACTGTCTACACAAAGGGTATTTTCAGATGTTACGAGATCACGCTCAACCACAGTGAACCACGCTCAATCCCGTGGTGGGGCCAAAGAGCCCTGAACGTCTGTTAGGTGGCCGCCAGATGTTCACCATGCTCAATACCCACATGGGGTCAATTTCAACTATGCTTCCCGGGCTCCCCGGCGCAAAATCTTGGGAAGCGTGGTCAAAGAGATTCCCACCGGGAAACAACAAAAAGTAACATCTGGATGCCAATCCCTGGGCAGAACCAAAGAAAATGATCCCCAGCTGTGGACAATGCATGCAGCGTCGCTGCCAGGCAACCAGCAACAACACAACCACTGGGGGGAGATTTAAAGGGAAATCTGCAGCAGGGAAGCGTGGCGGGATGGAGTGAGGAGGGAGGCAGAAGAGAGCGGTGGGTGAGAGAGTGAGGGTGGAGGAGGAGGAGGCAGTGACAGCAGTGGAGGGAGCGCAGGTGGAGGAGGGGGAGCCGGGGTCATGCTGATGATGGAGGAGGTGCAGGGACAACACCCGCAGCAGCCAGGACACGACGCCCCAGGGACAGCAGCTGGAACGGGGGTGGAGGAGGCACCCAGGAAATGGGTAAGGGGAAACAAGGACAGGGGAGCAGGGGCACCAAGGGGAGGCACGGGGTGAGCCTGGGCTCCCACCAGGGAGGAAAGGAAATGGGGCACCCCACGAGGGGCCAGGACACGCACCCAACCCTAAACCCCCACCCCCCACAGACACGGAAGAGCGTCCGGGTGGACGAGCCCCCGGAGGACACCGGCCCAGCCTGGGTGAAGGCGGAGGTGGAGGCAGAGGTGGAGGAAGAGGAGGAGGACGACAAACCACAGTGGAGAAGAGGGAGGAAGGTGTACCACAGACGGGGCCAGTGGGGACTCCAGGAGACCCGGGACTTCATAAGGATATGGGGGACCCTGGAGTACCAGCTGGAGCTCACGCTCAACCAGCGCAATGAGCATGTCTACCAGGACATACTGCGGGACATGGAGGCAGTGGGGCACCATCGCACAGTTGCACAGTGCTGGTCCAAGGCCAAAGAGCTGAAGAGGGGGTACAAGGCCATCCAGGACAACAATAGGTGGTCCGGATGCGGAGCCCGGACCGCCCCCTTCTACGATGCCCTGGACCGCATTCTGAACATGAAGGGGTCCATAGTCACCCCACGGCTCATGGTGAGTGCTGTGGTCCAGGGCAGGGAACGGGCTGAGATAACCCCTCCCCTCGCCACCTCCCCAGTTGACAGGAGCTCCAGGGCCCTGGGCCCCCAGGAGGAAATCCCCGGGAACTCCGGCACCTGCAGGCCCCTCCGGACAGCAGCCCGGAAAGCACCCACCCCCAGGTTGGGCAAGCGGAGTCCGAGGCCAACACCCTCATCACCCTCAGCCAGTGGTCCATGGCGGAGCACTCCCACACCGAGGGGCCAGCCTCAGAAGGATCCAAGACAGACATAGAGGGTAAGCAACCGACCCGGAGGGGACAGGGCCCGGGTCCAGGGGCTCTGGGGTCAGGGGGGGATGGATGGCCAGGGTCAGCCCTAGCCTGAGCCCCAGCCTCCCACAACCATGGTGGGAGGGGCCCCAGCCACAGGTTGCCCAACAGCACACCCCTACTCCCACAACCCCCCCTCCTTGCCCGCAGGCCACGGAACACCCTGGGAGCAGCCAGGTGGAGGAACAGCCAGGTGCCGAGGAGACCTGCCAGCAGGCACAGGAACCAGATGAGGCAGGCGGTCTGGTCGGGAGGGCACTCTGGGGGATAGAGGGGGTCCCCGGACAGTTTGAGGGGGTGGTACAGGCCAGGGTCAGGGGGTGGGGAGGGGCCAGGCGAGATGCCCAGGGGCCCGCGGGGCCCCTGCCCCATCGCAAACAGGGGGCAGGGGCCCAGGTCAGGATCAGACTCACCCTCCGGTACCCTCAGGGCAACCCCAGCAGCCAGCGTCCCCAGGGCCCATGGCCCCATCGCAGTGCATGTTGGAGCACTGGGCATGGGTCTGCAGGAGGAGGGAGGACCAGGCAGAGATTGTCCGGACCTCGGCGGAATTGGGGGAGAGGATGATAGCGGCCATGGACCAGATGGAGGCGGCCATCGAGCGGTCCCTGGAGCGAGCAGAGGTGAGGGACATGAGGGTCCAGGGTGAGGTGCGCCTGGAGCGGAGGCAGGAGCACCGGGAGCACAGCAGGCAGGTGGAGGCGCTCGGGAGGCTGGAGCAGGCCATCACAGGCATGATGCGGGAGCACTCTGCGAAGATGGATAGGTCCCACGATATTAGGACCTCCCTGCTCCTGCACGCCAGCACGATGTGTGCTTATGTGATGGCAGCCATGCCCCCGGGCACCCTGCCTTCCCAGGGCCCCATGACAGGCCCCTCGGCACCCCCAACCCCCTGGCCAGACACCCCAGCCACCCTCATGCCCTCAGGGGCCACGCATCCAGCTCCCGGTGCCCCCCGGCCTCCAGAGGGTGCAGCCACCACAGGGGGCCCCCTTGTACTGCCCCCCAACCACCGCCCCCCCTGCCGGACCAGGGGGAGGCTCATGACACTGCTGGGAACACAGACAGCAGGGGGAGGGGAGCTCACAGGGATCCATGGCCCACACCGGGCGCTCACGGGGCTGACCCAGGAAACAAGGGGGATGTGGGGGATGGGGAGGGAGGGGGAGGGCAGTGTGAGGGGGCACTAGAGGGGGCAGGGCACTACAGGGGTGGAGGGAGAGGTGTCAGGTGCACATGTACACGTGAGTGAAATAAATGTCTATGCACAAGTATACCTCCAGGGCCCATATGTGGGTGACAGGGGGGCGCACCCCTGCAGGGGCCAGCCCCAGGAACACCAGGGGGCGGGCTGGGGAGGGGAGCTCCTCACACCCGGTCCCCCTGGGTGATATGCCTCACCAGGGCATCCCAGATGTGCTTGGCATAACGGTACTCCCTGGGGTTCTCGGCATTCACGTACAGGGGCCCGGGCGCCCGGTGGGGCTTGGGGTATTCCAGGGCTGCCCCCCTTGGTCTCGCAGATGTTGTGGAGCACACAGCAGGCCCCAATCATCAGGTCGGAGGTCTCCACGTTGTAGTCTAGGCACCCGGCGAGACTCCTCCAGTGTTGCTTGAGGGCCCCCAAAGGCTTGCTCTACCACGGTCCTGCTGGAGCACAGATGGGTATTGTATAGCACCTCTGCAGGGGTCCATGCGACAGGGTAGACCTTCATCAACCAGCGGGTGAGGGGGTAGGCAGGGTCTCCCAGGATACAGGGGGGCATCGGTACCCCCTCAATCCAGGTCATCCCCATGTCAGCAAAATCCCCCTGGAACATCTGGGCATAGAAGGGGGAGATGGTCATGATCCTGACATCATGACTGCGTCCGGAGTTGCCCGTGAAGATGTCTATGAACCGGCCCCGGTGATCCACAACCGCCTGCAGCTGCAGGGAGTGGTACCCGTGCTGGTTCACATACTCTGCTGCCTCCCCTGTGGAGGGTGGAGGATCTCGATGTGGGTGTCGTCCACGGCTCCCATGCAGTTGGGGAAGCCTCCAGGTGCGAATCCCACCATCACGGCCTCCTGGTCTCCTGGTCCACCATACAATACCTCCCACAGCACACATCCCAGAGGATACAGGCTATGGTGCTGAGCCCTACCCCGAAGTGCTGGGACATGGACCGGCAGGAGTCGGGCGTTGCCAGGGCCCAGACCCCTATGGCCACCCACTGGAGCATGGGGATGGGGGTCCTCATGGAAGTGTGCTGTCGCTCTAGCCAGGGTGCAAGGAGCTCCACTAGCTGCAGCAGGGTGAGCTTGTCCAGCCTGAGGTGGGCCCTCCAGGCTGCCTCATCCCACTGGGCCAGCGCCCTCACCCACCAATCCTGTGGGCACTCAGCAACCCATAGGCACCTCTCTATGGGCATAGCTAGCTGAACAGACTGGCACATGGTCTCCCTCACCCACAGGAGGTGTCTGGCCGCCTTGCGGCGCGCCGTGGCCCGGATCCAGGCCTGGCTCACGGCCTGCCAGTCTGCCCTGGATAGCTTCTGTGCCCTGAGCTGGGCAAGGGCTCTCCTGTGGCCATGGTGCTCCCTGCAGGCCCTTGCAGCTCTCCAGGCCAGGGAAACCTGCAGCTGGGTTCCCAGGTGCACCTCTGCTGCAAGGAGGCGCAGCTTCTTGGTGTGCTCACGGTACCACTCGGCTGCGAGCATGAGGTGCATCCAGTAGGTGGCTGCCCTGTCCCGCTCCATGGTGGTGGTGGCCCTGGGGGTTGTGGGATGGTTATTATGGCCCTCCGCTGGGAGGGTGTGCTGGGGGCCGGCCACCAGCCGGCCGGGCCCCCCAATGGGGTGCGTGGGTCTGTGGTCGTGCCCATGGGTATACATGCTGACTGTGCATGGGTCCTTGCGCCTGCATGGGCGCGCGGTTTCATGCACTCTTTGTTCAGCTGCATGCCTTCACCCATCAACCCCCCCACCCCCATGTCTGTTTGCGACACCTTGGCCTTGGCATCCCAATTAGCTGTTATGTGAGTGCTATTGTGTTCGCCAACTGTGCCGGGTCCGCACCCCATGCCTCGCTCTGTTGTGCTACAATGTTGCAGTCCATGGCCACTTTTCCTGTCCTTGGGACCCCTTGGAGGCCCGCCCAGCCCTGGAGGGTATATGTGCCCCCCTGTCCATGGTGTTATTCTCCCTGTCTAGCTGGACCATGGCTGGTTGTCCATCCACCGGGCTCCCACTTCCCAGGCCCCAGGGGGCCCACCATATCTGGACCTTCCACGAGACCATGTGTCTGTGTGACCTGTGACATACCCCGGCCGTGCAGCTGCTCCTGGCCAGCCAGGGCAGTCATGCAGGTGCCTTTGTGAGCTTGAGCTCCAGATTGTGCTACTTCGGTTATGAGATGAGTGCTCGTGATTGCCAGCTGCATGCGGACACCCTGGGACTGGTTCGCTTCCTTGATGGATGCATCCCGGACAGGAGGTGTTCTCATGTGCCCTGGTCTGGGGCTGAGACTGTGTCTGCGCTGGGTGTGTGCGGCCTTGGCGCCTACATCATTTGCCTTTCTGAGGGAGACCCTGCCTTGGCCATGTCCTACTTTTCCTGTGTTCACGGGGCGCACAGGTTCCAGTGCACCCGTGCGGCGGTGTACCACCGTCTGCTGGAGCTGGGACATCTTCCTTGGCCCCCTTTTGCTGCCTGCTGTGTGTCGGAGTCTTCCGCGGCAGAGCTGTCGGCCCTGTTGGGGGTGTGGTCCCGTTTGGACGTCCAGCTGGGTCTCTCCATGCATGATCCCTTCGAGGCCTACTACCTGATCGCCCACCACATGTCCTTGCTGGATCACCGGGGCTTGATCCATTGGCCCCATCTGGTTCACTGGGTGGGGAACCCTGCCCCTGGTCCCACAGTGGCCCCCAGCGGCTGCCTGTGAGTCCTGGTGTTCCTCCCGGCCCCCCGGTGTCCTGCCCCCATTTGGGCTCCCACCCCTGTCCGGGGGGGCCGGTCCCCGCTGGCTGCTCCCTCCATGATGTCTCTGCCATGCTGTGGTGAAGCCTGCTTCACGGGGTGCTGCTGCCCCTGCCTGTGGCCCCGGGCCCCCTATGGGCCCCACCCCTCGGTCTGCCTGCACACCTGGGGTTCCCTCCCGTAGTTGCCCTCCCTGGTGCCTGGGTGCGGTGCNGGTGCCTGGGTGCGGTGCTCTGCATGGTCTCACTGCCCCGCCTGTGTCCAGCTGCCTGTCCCCACCCACCAGCGCTGCCACCTGCTGCCCGCCCCCCCCTTGGGAGCTTGTGGGACCTGGGGGTTCCGGGACCCCTGGACTGGCCCTCGGTGCTTCCTCTGGAGGTGTGTGTGCATCCTTGGACCTGCAGCGCTGCACCGGCTGTCCTGCCTGACCTCCATTGGCCCCTCTGCGGGTGTGGGGTCTCCATGTGCCTCCTGGACCATTCCCGCCCGGCTCTCTGTGCATTGAGGGCCCACACTGTGTCTTGGTCCCGAGATCCTGCACCCCCCTTTCCGAGACTGCCTGTGTTGCTGTGGGGGCGCTCGTGCAGACTGGTCTGCTGTGGGGGTTGTGGCTTCTGTTGCCTTTGGACTGCCCTGCCCCTTTGCAGTTTCCCCCCCTCTTCCATGTCCTGCCCCACCCTTTGCTCCCGTTGTGCCTTGTGTGTTATCCGGGCGCCCGTGTCCCCCTTCCCTTCCTTCCCCTTGTGTGTGTGTGTGTGTGTGTGCCCGGGCATGTGCTCGTGCTGTGTGTTCTGCTGTGCCTCCGCTGCCTGTGTGCCTGCTGTGTGTGGTACCTGTCTGACTCTTCTCCCTCTCCCCCCCCTTCCCATTTCCCTTTTGTGGGTGTTCCCTTTTGTGCCTTTTGGCTTCGTTTGCCCTCAGGCGGCCATGTCTGTGTCCTGCCCCTGCTTGGTGGATTCTGGGTGTTTTGACCATGGCTGGGAATCGGCGTCATGTCTGTTGTGCTGCCCCGGACCATGATCTGGTGGCCCAATTCCCGACCATGGTGCCGGTCCCGTCACGTCTGTTCAGGGCTTTTATTCACCCCGGGGGGTGGTTGTTCTGTTCACCCCCACCGGGAATCCACTGTGGTGAACCGGCCGCCCGTAACATCTGAAAACACCCAAAGGTGACATGAGGACTTCTGCTGACACCTACATGGTGATTTGCATTTTTGCCTGGGTTCCTACGGAAAGAAGGTGTACCAGTGTCTGTGTATGTCCCCTTAATAGCGTTTGATCATTCATGCCAATTTCATCCAACTTTGGCAGGGGAGAAAGGATTTCTAAACAAGTGGAGAATAAATTTTTCATAACAACAGGTGCAATCAAAAGGGAAACATAGGGTGATTTCAGACATTACATGATCCCGATTCACCACAGTGGATTCCCGGCAGGGGTGAACTAAACAACCACCCCCCATGGTCAAAAAAAGCCCCGAATAGACGTGACGGGACCATGGCAGGGAATTGGGCCGCCAGATCATGGCCCGGGGCAGCGCAACAAACGTTATGCCGATCCCGTGCCAGGCCATGGTCAAAGCACCTGGAAGGCGTCAGGGCGGCTCATCCCAGCTGCTGCTGTGTGCCCTTTAAATCTCCCTCCCCATCCTGAGTTGTTGCTCATTGCCTGGCAACGACGCTGCATGCTTTGTCCCTGGCTGGGAATCATTTTCTTTTATTCCAGCTGGTGGTTGCTGTCCAGACGTTACTTTTTGTTGATTCCCGTTGGGAATCTCTTTGACCACGCTTTCGTAGATGGTCCGGTCCGGGGGTGGGGGGGAGCTCTGGAAGCGTGGTTGATTTTGACTCCACGTGGGTATTGACCATGGTCAACATCTGGCGGCAGCGAAACAGATGTTCAGGGAGCTTTGGCCCCGCCGCGGGATTGACTGTGGTTCACTGTGTTTGAGCATGATCTTGTAACATCTGAAAATACCCATAGCCCCTTTTGTAGTAAGAAAAAACATTGACCTGCATTGTGCATTGCTTTCTGATGTTAAAAACTTTGTCTTCCACTGGTTAATTTCAACCACATTTGGAAAGAGCACCCATGACAAATAGGAACCAGAGGTTTTATTACAAAAAGGGTGCAAATCCCTACTGTTAAAGACAATGGGAGCTGAGTCATTGACTTTAATGGTGGAGGATTGAGGGACATCCCTGAAAACAATGGCTAATGGGCTTCCCTGGGTGAGTCACACACATGCCAGCCAGCAACAACTGGCAAAGGGAGATTAGTTTTCAAGGATGGGATTCAAACACATACCCCCAGGGAGGCTGTGATCATAACAGAGGACCTTAGCAGTCATTCAATCATCCTGACACTGCACAGCTGCTTCTCCTGAACACATGTTGCAGTGGGTATTTTTACACACACCTTAAAGTGCTGGTCTTTCAGTCTTCTGGGTTTACAAGTCAACAAGTAAGTTCTTGTTGCATTATTCTCACAAACACTGCCCTGAGACAGCCTAAAGTAGCCACAGCTGTAGATGTGAGGGGCTGCCATGGAAACAAAGTGACCACAGCTGCCTGAGCAAAGCAGTTTACCAGGAGAACTTTTTACACACAAAAGTTCTGGGAGAAATTCTATGCAGAAGTTCAGAGAGCCAAATGCTTAACATATGGGTGAGTGATTTAGACACACAGAAAGTTCAGGATGTAACAGCAAACATGCAGGAGAAATGTGTGTGTAAAAACACCCAATGTCAGAGAACATGGGTGCAAAAAACAAGTCCTTCCCTCCTGTTGCTTGCCCTATTGGTAGGAAAAAACATAAGAGGGAACACTACCAGGTGCAGAATTCATTCATCCACACTTCTGGGAAGACTGAAGCCTAAAAGCAGAACCTTAGACCACATGACCATCCTAACCCTGCCTTCTGGCTGTATTGAGTATCTCGGCAAAACAAAAAACACAACCCCTGTAAAGGAATCACACAATCACTGCTAAACAACCAGAAGCCCATGTCAGGGGTGAGATTCAAACCCCCATCTCCATGCTACCCCATGACCTGAATGCAGTGCCATGAGGGGCGGATTGGCCCATCTGGAGACCTTGAAAAATTCGATGGACCACTGGTCTGGTCTGATGGTGGAGGCTGGAGAGGCTTTGCTCTTATACAGAGCAGGCAGAGAGCATGTGTGTTGGTGACCAGCTGGGATTGGGGAGAGCACACCAAGGGTTAAAAACCTCTCTCTCTGCTACATGGAACGGCACCTCCCCCATTCCCCTGAATGCTTTCCCCATGATCCCCACTGGAAGGGCAGTCAGAGCCAGCAGGCCCTACCCAAGCATAGCAGCCAGCACGCAGCCAACCAAGCTGCTTCTCCTGCTGCCAAGCAGTAGCACTGCCCCCACCCCGCCCCAGGGCTGGGCTGCGGACTGCATGGGAGGAAGAAGGTACACGCGGTGGCAGCAGAAACACGTGTGTGACTCTGCTTATGAGGCCCCCTGCTCAGTGAGGCTGGGGTGTATCAGAAGCAGCAGCCAGCCTCACTCAGACTCAGGAGCGGAGCAGAGTCTCAGTAAGTCACATGGCAGAGGCAGGCAGGAGCTGGGTGGCAAGATGGTCGACTGGAGGGGAGCCTGGGCGGTGCCTGTGAGTGTACGTTCCCTTCCCTGCCTGGAAGGAGAGGGGAGGTTGTGTGTGCACAGGGGGCCAGCTGAGTAGCTCTGACCTCAGCTGGGTGAGTGTTCCCTAACTTCCTTCTCTGAGATTGGGATCCGGATGTGGTCAGAGATGGGGGGAGGAGGCCAGGCTGTGTGCACCACCAGTTTGGATGAGTCACAGTGTTCCCTGGGGAAGGGATGAGGGACCCAAATTAAAATCTTGCTGCTCAGGACTCAGGAGACTGTTTACTAAGACAAGAGCTGTGAAGGCAGGGCATTCCAGTCACTGCTTTACACAGGTACTGTGTTGTGCCAGCCTAGTTCACTGTGGGGAGCTAGCCTGGGCAGCTCGGCACTTAGGGTGAAAACAGACATGATGCTGTGTCATGTATTTTCAATTATAAACCTAAGATATTATTGGCGCCCAACGTGGGGCTTGAGACTTTAGGACTATATTCTAAGTACATTGGGTGTTCACCAAACCGTCAGCTATAGGTGAAAACAGACATGATGCTAACCACC
>QEPC01013643.1:1365501-1388822 GCA_003113815.1 Sphenodon punctatus
AAAGCATGGTCAAAGTGATTCCTGCCAGGGGTGAACTCCCGGCGGGAATCACTCCCCCCCCCCCACTGATGTGACGTTAGCACGCTCAACCATGGTGGAATTCACCGTGGTTGAGCGTGTCAACGTCACATCTGTTCCCTGACCATGGCCTGGAATCGGCAGCTATGCTCGCTGACGATTCCAGGCCGTGGTCAATCTCCCGGCGCCCGTCCGTCTCCGGGAGGGCGGGCTGCTGGGGGAGCGTGGGGGTGGGGCTGTGCGGCCGCACGTAGTGCCCCACAGCCCCTCCCCGATTCCCCGCCGGGATCAGCTGGCACGTCTGTTGACGTGCCGGTATTGATCCCGGCAGGGAATCAACAGGGTAATTCTGTGATGGGCAAATGTCGCCCTGTCACGTCTGAAATCACCCAGGGAAAGAGTGTGTTTGGTTTTGTCCCCACTCTTTTCCTACCATCCTGTAGTCTGCTGAAGCAACTGTGAGTTACTGCAGATCTGCTTCTCTTTAGTCCAGAGGTGGGGAACCTCAGGCCCGGGTCCAAATGCGGCCCCCAGCAAGTTTTAATGTGGCCCCTTTCTAGTTCCTGGATCTGGCCCCTGTGTCCAGTTCAAACACCAAAGCTCTGAAAAACTGAGCTCAGGATAAGGGAGGAGAGACGAGGGCATGCACACAGTGAGAGGGGGCAGAGCCACGGCATAGATCCATTATCTGGACCTTCCTTCTTTTGTGCATGATGTTGTGCTCTAATGTTACCCAGCATGGTTGGAGGATATGAGGAGAAGATTATGGGGGGCAGGGAGTAATCTTGCTCGAAGTGTTCATTTATGTAGTTAAGTTAAACTTAGAAAGATGTTATTTTAAAAAATATATAAATGTTGACATTTTTAGTTTATTGTGACTAATATGGAATATGTAGAATGTTATACAATTATAACATTGTATTCAAACATGGGGGGGGGGGGGTTAGGGATTTTTAATCTCCTCCTACCCTTATTTATTGTTTTATTGTGTGCCTAACCCTGTTTTAATATTATTATGATTGTTTTAAATTTTATACAATTATATTTTTATATTTTAAAATTGTTAGCCGCCCCAAGCTGTTTTCAGGAGGGGTAGGATATAAATTGATAAAATAAATAAAATAAATAAATATAAATAAATAAAAATTAATAAGTTAAAAAAGTTAATACAAGTTTTAAAATTTTGTACATCAGTTTGATGTACGTGTATGGCACTACTATAAAATCATGAGCCCTTTATCATTTGTCTACAAATTAACATAACAATAACTGGTTATATAAGACTGGTATCAGATGGGTGACATGGGCTACTTTCATAATATTTTCCAGGGCTGTTTTAAGTTCTCACTCTACCCCTGAATGCTATAGACGACTCAGTCACCTTGATGCAACATGAGACTCATGGCCACACCCACCACAGCGTACACTACACAAGGCATTCTGGGGAATGAGGGCTAACAGGTAGGCCCGAAATGAGAAATCTTGTCAAGTGCGTCTGTCAGAAGCAGGGTATTCAAGCTTTGAGCTTATTGGTTTTCCAGCTGTTTTTGCCTTTTACCATCACTTTTTGCAAGTTGAACAGGGCTGCTATGGGCTGGTCCCAAGCCCTGGGTGTCTCCTGTACACACCCGTAGGGGCTGTGTAGACACAAATGTGACAGCTAAGCACCAGGGAAGTGCTAGAAATTGCCATAAAAGTGTTGAAAAAACTGCCATAAAACTGTTGCAAAACTCCTAGAAAGTGACAAAAAAGGTTCCGGAAAATGACAAAAATGCCAAAAAATTGGTAGAAGCATGGAGTCACCGGAAACTGACGAAGTACCGATGGACACTCATAAGCACTTCTGAAAAGTTGGTATTTCCCTTTGGAGCCAGAACTTGCTCTCATCTCACCCCTATTAACAGGACGCCCACAAGCAGTTTGATGTTGCACCTTAGACCACTCAGCTTTCCTGCCTGCCTTGCTGAACACACGTGGCATTTTCAGGGTGCAATAAGAAGCTCCTTGCCTCCTGTTTTACAGGTTGGCAAAATAAACAAAGAGGCAACTCAACCCCTCTAGAAGGTTTTTGCAACTGCTGTCAATGGGTGAAAATAGACATAACGCTAATTCCACTTTAACACCATTTAAACAATTCTTATTCATGTTGCAGGGCTGTATTGGTGCCCTATGCAGCCCCGCAGCATGTATAAGAAATGCTAAAGCAGCATTAAATTGGAGTTAGTGTTGTGTCTGTTTTCAACCAATGTTAGGAATGGGATTTGAACCAATGTCTCCAAGGGAGACTGCAACCTGAACACAGCACCATAACTGACTGCACATGAGACTCATGGGGTCACACCCACCCACCTCATGCTACACAGAGCAACATGGAGAAACACCACTAACAGGCTGTCCATGAGCACCAAAAGGAGAGTCAGGAATGGAATTCAAACCTATTCCTTCAGGGGAGACTGCAGTCTTAATTCAGCACTGTAGACCACTCAGACATACTGACTGCCTGTCTTGAACACCTGTGGCATTATTGGAGAACCTAGGTGCAACAAAGGAGTCCTTACTTTGGCCTGGCAGGCATTTTTCTTGGGGTGACTCAATGCAATGTGCGGTGTGGTGGATGTGGGCATCAGCTTCACAGGGTGGCCAAGCAGTCTTGGCCTGTTCAGGTTGCAGTCTCCGCTAGACTACATGGGCTCAAATTCCACCCTTGACATGGCCCTCTGGTTATATGGCAGCTGTTGTGTGATCCTGCTTGAGGTTTGTGGTGTTTGCTTTGTTAAGCTACCAAAGACATGAAAGGTGAGGTCAGGATGGCCAAGTGGTTTAAGGTTCTGTATTTAGGCTTGAGCTTCTGCTGGAGGCATGGTTTGGATCCTCCTCAACAGGGTCTGTTTGGTTTTTTGGCAGACGTTGTGTAGATCCTTTAGAGGCACTGAGTTGTCCCTTGTTTGTTCTTTGCTTTGTAAAGTTGCTCAAAGCAAGATCTAGATGGCTAAGTGGTCATCGGGACAGATGCCAATCTTAATGAAGTACAGACCACTTGGCCACCCTGACACAGTGTGCTGTAAGCAGGGCCCTGTGGATTCCACATTTTCTCCATTGACAGAAATGGTGGAAATGCAGAATCCATAGGGCCATGGCTGTAAGTATTGTTCCCAGGAAACCAGGCTTTGTTAGTTTAGATATTTGAACCTACAGTCTGGTTTCCTGTGGAGGAAGGATTATATAGTCACCCTATCTCTATGTGTGTGCATGAGTTTACGTGCGTTACCCCTATTAATAACGTTAAGAACATAAGAACATAAGACGTGCCATACTGGGTCAGACCAATGGTCCATCTAGCCCAGCATCCTGTCTCTGACAGTGGTCAATCACGGTGGCTTGGGAGAAGCACTCAACAGGTCCCAATGGGGGATTCATTCCCTGTTGTTTTCCCCCAGCTCCCGTCATGTTCCCTGATCCTGTCTGGCTAATATCTGCTAATGGACCTATCTTCCAGAAACTTGTCCAAACCTCGTTTAAACTCAGCTATAGTACTGGCCCTTACCACAGCCTCTGGCAGTAGATTCCACAACCCAATTATATGCTGATTCCACAAGCCAATTATACGCTGAGTGAAAAAATATTTTCTTTTATTTGTTTTAAACTTGCCACCCATGAGTTTCATGGAGTGTCCCCTAGTTCTAGTACTAGCTGAGAGGGTAAATAACTGCTCTTTGTTTATTAGTTCCACACCACTCATGATTTTATAGACCTCTATCATATCTCCTCTCAGTCATCTCTTCTCCAAACTGAAGAGCGCCAACCTACCAACCCTCTCCTCATATGGGAGCCCTTCCATGCGCTTGATCATTTTTGTTGCCCTTCTCTGTACCTTTTCTAGTTCAGCTATCTTTTTTGAGATGGGTTGACCAGAACTGCACACAATATACCAGGTGTGGTCACACCATTGTTTTGTATAGAGGCATTGTGACATTCTCAGTTTTATTCTCTATCCCCTTCTGAATAATTCCTAACATTCTGTTTCAGGGGCGGCTGGTGGGTTTTTAGGCTGGAGGGGCAGTAAGACTGGCGAGCCTAGGGGTGGAGCCAGGGCAACGGTAGGCAGCATAACCCAGCAGCAAGGAGTTCCCAGGGTTAACATACAAAACACAGTTTGAATGAACATCAACCTTAAAATAAATAATATATAAACCCCAAACACGGGCACCCCTCCTTGTAAAGTACCCCAGACACAGCCTGAGTCCAGTAGTTCATGATACTGAGGAGGACTGACAATGCCATGCATTCTACATAACCATGCAACATTATCATTGGTCCCATTTAAAACCACAGATTGAAACCCACCAGTCACTGTTTTTACACCAGATCAAGGATTGCAACAAAACACAGTTTGTATGTGGTTTCTGTGTAGTTTTTTTTTAAAAAAATTGATTCATGGGGCTTTAAAATTCCTCCCCAACACACCCACACACCCACACCCGCAGAGGGCAAGAATACTGCTTCAGAAAGAAGGGACTTGCTGCATGTGTGTTGGAGAGACCCCAATCCTCTTGCCCTCTGCTACATTGGAGGGGGGGGGATTTTAAGGCACATTAATCACCAGACTAACAGTTATATCTCAAGATTTCAAAACCTCAATTTTATCACAAACATCACATTTCCAGCATTCTGAAAACACCTGAAATCACAGGACTGACCAGTTATGTCTCATGATTTCAAAACCTCAATTGAATCACAGGGCATTAAATACTAATTCCCCCTCACCCTCTGCTGCATGTGCATTGGGGGAGAATTAGTATTTAACACTCCACATCATCAAGTGAACAAAACCCATATAAAAATCAGAAAACCATAAACCAAACCATTCCCACAATGCCGCAAAGTCATAGCTACCAAAGAGGGAGAAAGGAATTCCCCTCTGGCTCTTTTAGCCAAGATAGCTCTTGACCAAGATAAGCACCTCTGGGTTGCGCTGAGGGTTCTGCCTCCTGGAAGAGGGAGAACACCAGATAAAGGGGACTAGGGTGTCTTGGGAAGCTGTGGGCTTATAAACTTCTGGGTTTCACATATCCTGGGTTGTGTGGATCCCCTCTGATTTCTGGAACCCAGGTGGTGGCAGTGAAAACTAGGTTTTTCTGGGGTTTGCCAGCTGTGGGGGATCTCAGGTTAGAGATTTGGATGAACACAGTGAGGTGGGTGGCTCAGCTATGTAGCGCCCTCCTTGCTGTGTTTCGCCACAGGAAGTAGCAACCTTCTAAACTGAAGGGAGCAGCTCTTTCATCTTAGCCCCCCCTAAGCCCTGCTCCCATAGTGGTTATGCTGCTCATCATTCTACTGTGGCAGCAGGACAAGTTTTCTCCATTGCATTTTATTTAACAAAAAAACTTGGATATTCCATAGTCAAAAAACCTCTGGTTTACAAGAAGAGTTAAGGCTCTTGCAAATTCAATCATGCACTAAAAAGCATGGAAATTGCAAGTTAAGGCTCCTGCCTTAATGTCCGTGCCATGTTAGCAGTAAAGACATTGTACAGTCTCACATATTGTGCTCACTTACAATTTAGGCTCTATGCACCCACACTTTGCTTTCATCTTTCAGCCCCAATCCTCTTCCTCTGCAGGTTGGGGGAAAAACTGAAAATGGGGACAGTAGGGTGAGAGCAGGCTCCCAGCCCCTCTCCCCCTCTAATCTACTTGGTCCCAAACCTTTATCAGATAACACAGGACTCCTAGATTTCAGCCTCTCTGCCCCACTCTAATCCAGTAGGCTGCACTCCCTTCACAGGCAACTCAATAGTCCTGGTTCCCAGCCTGTTTTCCTCTCCCCTGCTCTCAACCTTGTAACAAACAACTCAGGAGACATGGGTTCAAGTAACCCCTCTAACCCTGTAGCTCCACTCCTGTCAGCGAGAACTCAGAAGTCCTGGGAAATACAGTGTTTATATGTATGTGTCATATGGAACAGAACTCAGACTGTGTGTGAGAATGACACAAAAAAAAAACAGGAAAGGAAGTGGAATAACAGGCAGGGAGGCTATTGGGAGTCAAAGGAAAGGGGGTCAGTTATGATAAGTGGGTTAAATGATAGGACTGCTTCCTCAGATATCCCATCAGTCTTCTGAATCAGTTATTTCACTCAGAACTCTGTTATTGTAACTATTTCTAATTCCTCCTGTCATTCCACCCACTTACTTGATCCTGCACACTCTTTGTATTTTTTCCTATTATTCCAACCATTCCACTTACTGCACTTGGTACATTCCTCATCATTTCACACCCTCTTGCCTTCCTCACGTACTCTCAAAGATGCAGCTGTGTTGTATTATTTCACAGTCACTTAACTGGAGGTTGGAATGACAATAGTATTTATTTAGAAATTGGCATTGCTGCTACCTCTGTTCCTTCCAATGGCCATTCCATTTTATTAATTTCAATGTGTACCCAAATTAAAGTTAAAATTAAATATTTGTATATGACTGTACCCAGCTTCACTGTGCTCTGGGAGGGCAGTGGGGACTAGTGGGTAAGAGGGAAGGTCGTGAGCCATTAGTCAGCTGTCCCGTTTTCCCCAACCAAAATGAAATGATAGAGGGAAAGAAGGCAGTGAGGGGTCAGATCACGCCCTCCTCTCCCCAGCTTCAGTGTTGCCCCAACCTGCAGAGGAAGAGGATTGGGGCTGAAAGACGAAGCCAAAGTGTGGGCGCATGGAGTCTAAGTTGTAAGTGAGCACAATATGTGAGACTGTACAATGTCTTTGTAATGTTTTGGGTTCCAGCAATAAACTTCAAAGAACAGTCAGGAGTTTCAAACATAACTTTATTTTAACTATAATTGATTTGAATTAATTTAATTTAATTTGCAAGCCCTGTACAAGTACTCTGTGATCAGGCCTCCCAGTGGACTGCTCCTCCGCCAAAACCCCTTTCCAGGCTGTATCCCTCAATTCCTGTCCTTATGTTCCCTGCAAGGGAGTGTCTCTAAAGTATAACAATCACTACATCTTCCTTTTTTCACAGCAATGGTTACCATGACATTTCCCGAACCAACTTAATTATCCTTGTCCCATCTAGTCTACAGAGGAGAGGTTACCAGCACGTCCTCTGGACTGAGTCTTTACCACTCACTTCCCTGCCCTATATTCTGCTTCTTAACAGTTTTCAATGAGTCTCTCTGAAGCTTTCACCTTCCTCTGAGATTGTCAGGGTATCTGCTCTATTCCTTGGTTTGCTGCTGTTCCTTGCTGAGGAACTGGTTCTTGGTCTTCTTGCATCCCGGCTGCAACCATCATAGTTGTCCTGATGCCATCTCAATTATCCTTTTCTTTGATATCTGGGAACCCTTTGGGAGTCACACATAGATCCCTCCGATTGTGATGGTAGGTTCCCCCTTGGTTTGTCTGAATTATTTAAGACCGTGGGTGTACCACCTGTTTAACAGTGCCCTTTTGGTCCCAGTTATCGGCACTATAGTTTCTCAACCATACCGGATCTCCCAGTTGCAGGCTGGGTAGTGCTCGGGCTCTCTTGTACTTTTTCTGCTGTTGTTTCTGTATTTCCTTGTGCCTCTGTACTGCCTTGTTGGCTAACCCTGTGAGTAATTCTTCGGCAATGGGCAGGGTTGATCGTATCCGTCTCCCCATTAACAGCTGTGCTGGGGACCAGCGATTATCCAATGGTGTACTTCGCTAAGTCAATAATGCCTTATACAGGTCTCCTCCACTTTCACTTGTTTTTCTCATCAGCTGTTTTACTGTGTGGATGGACCGCTCTACTAGGCCATTGGATTGGGGGTAATGCAGGTTGGACGTAGAGTGAAGAAAGTCCCAGTCCTTAGCAAACTATTTGAATTCCCAACTTGCAAACTGAGGTCCATTGTCATTAAAGACCTCATTAGGGATGCCATGCCTGGCAAATACTGCTTTCAGGTTGGCTATCGCCTCTAAAGTGGTGGTATTGTTCAGTGCGCAGGTCTCTGGATATATGGAGTAATAATCAGTTACTATTAACTATGTTTTAGAGTTCCAGCTAAAGAGGTCAGTGCTGACCTTCTCGTAAGCTCTCCATAGTGTCGGGTGGGGGTTCAAGGGCTCCGGCTGCTGGTGAGGTTGATACTTCAAGCAGGTGAGGCATAGTGCAACCACATTTTCAATGTCTTAATTGATCCGTGGCCGAAACAGTACATCCTGTGCCTTTTTCTTACTCTATGCCTAAACGGCCATCATGATTTTTTTTGAGGATTTCATGTCGAAGGCTTCTTGGAATCACCACCTTACTGTCTTTGAAAATAACCCCATCAACCACAGAGAGTTCCTCTCTGTGGTTCCAGTATTCTCTTATGGCCAGATCACAATTGCCGTGTTCCTCTGGCCAACCTAAATCAATCTGTTGCAGCAGTCTCAATGAGTCATCCTTTTCCATTTCTTCCTTTATTTGTTGCAGTCTCCTATCTGCTATTGGAAGAGATTGCACGATCAGATCCACATAGTCTTGTACCTCAGTTTGTAACGTTTCCTCTACAGATGTTGAGGAAGTTGTGGCTCTTGATAGTGCATCAGCTGTAAACATGAACTTCCCGGGTGTATATGAAACCTGCAAGTCATACTTTCATAGTTTCAACATCATCCTCTGGATCCGCAATGGGCAGTCATTCAATAGTTTGGTAAACAGCGCAATCAAGGGCTTGTGAACTGTTTCCACCTGCACTTTCTGTCCATAGATAAACTGGTGGAATCTCTGACAAGCAAAGAGGATCCCCAACAACTCTTTCTCAATTTGTGCATATCTGGGCTCCACATCCATCATGGTTTTGGACGCGTACACCACAGGTCGCCAGTGCTCCTCATGCTTCTGTAAAATCACTGCACCAAGCCCTGACTGGGATGCATCAGAAATTTTTTTGATAGGCTTCCCAGGGGTGTCGAATTTAAGCACAGGAGCTGTAGTCAACTCCTGTTTCAAGGTATTCCACGTCCCCTCCTGCTGAGCACCCCAACACCATACATTTTTGTTTTCAAGGAGCACCCTCAGAGGAGCTGCTTTCAAGGACAACTGAGGGATATACTTTCCTAGGTAATTCACCATCCCCAGAAACTGTTGCATGTCTTTCTTTGACTTTGGTAGTGGCATGATGTGAATGGCTCGACTTTCTTTTTGTCAGGCTTTAGCTCAGGGGAGATAACGTCCCCACCCCTAAAGTCAGTTCCGGTACACCAAAAACACATTTGTCTTTGTTGAGTTTCAGATTTGCAGCTCTTGTCACCTCCAAGACCTCCTGAAGCCTATGGTCATGTTTTGCTTTGGTGGAGCCCCAAACAATGATATCGTCCATGGACGTGTCAACTCTCTCAATGTGTTCATATAGCATGTGCACTGTCCTATGATACATTTCTGGAGCCGAGGCTATGCTTAACGGGAGTCACAGAAATTGGTACCTGCCAAAGGGAGTATTAAAGGTGCAGAGTTTTGCACTTTCCTCTGTGAGCTTTAATTGCCAAAACTCTAAGGAGGCATCCAATTTGCTGAAATAATGAGCTGTTGCAAATTGTGCCATGATTTCCTCTCTCATGGGCACTTTAAAATGTTCCCTTCTGATGGCCTCGTTAAGGCTCCTAGGATCTAAACATACCCTCAACTTTCAATTAGGTTTTTCCACTATCACTAAAGAGCTCACCCATTCTGTAGGTTCCTGGACCTTCCATATGACTTGTAGAGCTTCCATCCATGCGAGCTCCTCTTTAAGTTTATCTCGAAGTGCAAATGGCACCTTTCTGCAAGGATCAACTGGGGAGACCTCCTTGTTTACTTGAATGGTATGTTCCCCAGGCAGGCAGTCAAGTCCTTCAAACAAATCCTGAAAATGTGAAAGCAGAGTCCCATATTCCTGGTTATCGTGGGCCTTCAAAGCAAATATGTGTTTAACTAGATTAAGCTTTTCACAAGCAGCCAAACCCAAAATTGGAGTCAGGTGTGACTGTACTATAAGAAAGGCCAATTTATACTGAACATCTTTGTAGCTGAAGGTAATAAGGCACTGCCCCTTCACCTGTATATTCTCTCCTGAATATTTTGTCACTTTGGTTCTCGTTAGATGTAGCTTTGGCCTCGGTTTCAGTCGTTTATCATCTTTTTCTGGCAAGATGTTGACCCGAGAGTCTGTGTCCAGGTTAAAGCCTTGCACTTCCACTAGTTGGAACCAGTCTTTTTTCCTTGCTTCCTGGTGACTCTAGTGCATCTATGAAAAATTCCTCCTCCTGTAGCTATTCCACAGTGTACACTTGTGGTGTCACTACCGGTGATCTGCAGCATTTAGCAAAATGATTATGCTTATTGCAGTTATAACACAGCTGTATGCTGTATGCCATATGCTGTACACTGTCTGAAGCCACAGTTCTTGCAGGGTTGCTTCCTGCCTCTATTGCCTTTTGCAAAAACTTTTCCAGCTGGCAATTGCTCCCTTTGGGTTATTTTTTGTTGTCCCTCTTTTTCATGCTTACTACATGAACAGTCTCCTCTGGGGCCTTAATTTCCTTAGCCTGGGCCTTCACCACCTCAGCTGCCTGACATATCTTTAAATTTTTTTCTAGGGTGAGATTTTCTTCATGTTGCAACCTTTCTTTGAGTACATTGTCCCTGATGCCACAAAAAATCCTGTCCTTGATAAGTGAGTCTGTTAAGTCCCCCAAAGCACATATCTTACTGAGGGTCTTTAGCTCTTGGCATATTGCTCCACCCCTTCATCCATTTTTTGCATGCAGGTGAAGAATCTGTGCCTTTCAAAGGTCTCATTTCTTTGTGACACTCAATACTCCTCACACTTTTTCAGTAACTCAGCATATTTCATGCATTCATCATCTGCAAACTGGAAGTTATTATAAATTTCCAGTGCTTCCTCCCCCACCACATGGAGCAGGATGACAGATCTTACTTGTTCACTTTTCCCTTCAGCATCTATGGCAGCTAAATACAGTTGAAATCGTTGCCTGAATTTCCTCCAGTTTTCAGTCATATTCCCCGTCATTTGGAGACTTGATGGAGGTTGCAACAACTCCATGTTCAACTTTGTGTGCTGTGACCTGGAGCTGAGTCAGCTTGCAAGCAGGCCTCAGGCCTTCTGCAGAAACTCCTTTGTGGGTTTCTTCTTCACCACCAGTGTCCCTTTCTTGTTCACCACTTCTGTCACCATGTAATGTTTTGGGTTCCAGCAATAAACTTCAGGAACGGTCAGGAGTTCTGAACATATCTTTATTTTAACTATAAGCCAAAGTCCTGTACAAGTGCTCTGTGATTAGGCCTCCTAATCACAGAGCATTTGTGACTGCTCCTCCTCCAAAATCCCTCTTCAGGCTGTATCCCTCAATTCCTGTCCTTAGGCTGACTTTGTTTCTTATCCATTCCCTCCCACTTGTGCCACAGCAGCTTGGCCAGAGGGGATACCTTGAAGCAACTGGTGAACAGAGGGAAGCAGCGCTGCACCACCTCACTAGTAGGAACTTGTATCAGCTGTGAGGGGGGCGTGGTTTGTTTGCCGCTCCCTTTAAGACCAACCTCTAGTGCCCGGTGGCGCTGACTTTGTTTTTTATCCATTCCCTCCCACTTGTGCCACAGCAGCTTGGCCAGAGGGGATACCTTGAAGCAACTGGTGAACAGAGGGAAGCAGCGCTGCACCGCCTCACTAGTAGGAACTTGTATCAGCTGTGGGGGGGGGCATGGTTTGTTTTCCGCTCCCTTTAAGACCAGCCTCTAGCGCCTGGCAGTGCCGGAGGTGCGCGCCTGGCCAGCCCGCCGTTGTGCGCGCGGCCTTATGCATGGGTCAGGCATAGGGCACCCTTCCTGAGTCCCCCTCTGTCTGTGGAGTTGGCATGGGTTGAGCCTCTTAGGTACGTGGGCCCTTGGGGGACTAACTGTTTAGATCTAATGGAAAGGAAGAGGCCCCGGACGCCATCTCCAGTAGCTAACCAAATGGAAACGCCAGCGTCTAAGCAGGCCAAAATTACAGATTTTATGGTGGGTGCATCAGCCTGTCTATCCCAGGACCTTCTTCAATTCACTGAGGTTCAAGGACAAGATATCGAGGGCTCTGGGCATACAGGGGAACTGAGGGAACTATTGCAGCCCTCTTTGTTACTGGAAGCATCTGTGCTGCCCTCTTTGATTTCTTTTCAGGCTGTCCCACAAGTGACCTTGGATCAGTTTGGCCTGCCTAAAGCTTTTCAGGACACTCAATTTGAGGAGCGATTGGAGGCCCAGTGTAATTTGACGGCTCAAACGGTTTTCATGCTTCTTTCTAGGATTTCAGACATGAACCAATATTTAATAGGTATTAAAGGCCAGTTGCAGGAAGCACTGACCAAACTTGATAAAATCAGAGGGGAGGTGAATCAGAGGAATCTGGGTGGTAAGGGATCTGTTCCAAACCTGCTAGAGGAGGAACGGCCAACTTCCCCTGCCCAGGTAATACACCAGCAAAGGAGGGACCTGGGAATTAGGGAGCTCAGTCCATTTTTTCACCCAGCCAGCATTATGATCACAGCTCGCCCCTTTCCTCATGGCAGACTTCCAAACTGGTCTAATACCAGCCATGTGGCTCGGAATCTAACTCAGCTACTTAGGGTCTCGGTATGTAAAAGTGATCTTAGGAAGGTAAATTGGTGGCCAGATACTAATAATCAGACTAGGCTGGAGATAGAATTTTTGGACGATTGGATAGTTCAGAGGCTATTTAAGGCTCGGAAACATCTGATTGGTAGGGGGGTCTCTATAGACCGTCTGCCCTTCAATAGGGAGAGAGCAGACCAAGATATTACCACTCAAGAAACACCTCAAGAAGTAAAGGAGCAGGGGGCTCTTTTGCCCAGGGTAAACACTGGTAAATTTAAGCAAGGGGCCTGGGCCCAGGGAAAAGGGGGGAATGCAGGCTTGCCTAATCTCACCGTGAGCCAGGATACAGGGACTGGGATGGGAAGAGGAAGTAGTACCTCTTCACATTCCCAACAAAGAGATAGTCTCTGGTTTGATTTTTTGCTGAGGCCAGCGCCTAGAGATAATAGCGACGAAGAGTTTTTTACAGAATTTGAGGCACTTCCTATGATGGAGAAGGAGCTAGTTTTACAGCGATTTCATGCTCTATCAGATAAACTGGCCACAAATGTACAGACCCATATACAGCCACAAGCAGAAGCAGCACATTCTGTTGTAAGATTGGCCTCAAATATAGATTCTCAAGGTATGGAAGAAGAACAGTTTATGGATTTGGTGGCAGCTGCTCCCTTCCAGGAACATCCGACCCCCCAGCCCCCCCCTTTAATTTCCCAGTCCCAGTGACTTAGTTTGTCCTCAAGGGTACTGATAGGTATACATGGGAGTACCATCATGACGTGGAATGTAAATGTGTGATATTCGAGCCAAGCATATGTAGATGTACAGGAACTACAGCAATGTGATATAATTTGCTTACAGGAGACGTGGATGCATAATCAGAGTGGTCCCTTAATTCCGAACTTTAGTACCTGGGCAGTCCCTGCGGTCTGCTCAGGATAGGGAAGAAGGTCAGTGGGGGGCTTGGCAGTGTTGGTTAAAAACTCTGGTAAGTTTAATGTAACTTACTTGGCAAGCAGTGACTCCATGCTTGCAGTTAACATCTGCAAAGGCGCTCACGCTGTTTGTATAATTGTAAACATTTATTTACCCCTTTCCATGGACCTATTTATAAGGCAGAAATTTTGGTAATCCCTTGGGGACGCTTTCCATTTTTGGGAGGTAGATTATCCTAGTGCTCCTATAATCCTTGTAGGGGATTTTAATGCCCGAACAGGGCATTCTGATGCCATGCGGGCAACTGCAATGGGGCTTGATCAATATGAGGAACTCTTTTTCTGGCCCCCTAGGTATTCCAGGGATTTGGTGCTTAATGCACATGGGCTGCAATTCTTACATTTCCTATACAAACATAACTATAGGCTCCTGAATGGGAGTCTTAAGTCAGACTTGGCCGGAGAATTTACCTTTGTATCGTTTCAGGGGTCAAGTGTCTCCGATTATATTGCAATTCCCTCCAGTTTCTTTTTTAGAGTGTTGGATTGTATAGTGCTCCCAACCGGCCCGAGTGACCATTTTCCTATTGTGACTGCTATAGATTTGGGGATGAGGGGTGGCTGGAGTCAGCAAGAGGAGCCCCTGGTAAAGGATTCAGAGCTCACTAGGGTCAGGGAAATTAAGTGGAGGGAAACAACTGTGACGAAGGCAAACATTTTGTTTGCCTCTCACGAGATGGAGTGCAGGAAGGTTTCTTTCTGCCAGTCTGAATCTGCGGAGTTTTAATAAATTAATTTTAATAAATACACAGAGGGGCAGGTTTCATCTATGGTGCATGCCCCCCCTCCCCGAGGGATGGTGGTGACGGAGTCAGAGGTGTTGGAATTATTGGATTCCCTCCCCTTACAAAAGGCAGCAGGGGAAGATGGTATTCCCTCCGATCTACTCTATGTCCATAGGCAATGGTGGGCTCCAGTGTTGACCCGCCTTTTCAATAACATCATTGAGGCTGGGGACATCCCTCGGGGATGGAACACTAGTGTAGTCGTGCCTATTTATAAGAAGGGGGACAGACGGGACCCAGCTAATTATAGACCCATAAGTCTTATAGATGTGGTTGCAAAGGTGTTTGCATAGCTTCTCCAGGTTAGGCTGGAGTGCTGGGCTGAGGAGAATGCCTTACTTGCTGAGGAGCAGGCGGGTTTTAGGCCCACTAGGTCAGTGTTGGACCATTGTTTCACCTTGG
Source organism: Sphenodon punctatus (assembly GCA_003113815.1). Lineage (NCBI taxonomy): Eukaryota > Metazoa > Chordata > Lepidosauria > Sphenodontia > Sphenodontidae > Sphenodon > Sphenodon punctatus. The sequence goes on from QEPC01013643.1 coordinate 1,380,294, forward strand.
ACCATATTGTTGCTAAGTATACTTACCTGAGGAGAGGAACGGTATATGCCCTTTTTGTAGACCTCAAAGCAGCATTTGATACCATCGACCAAACCATCCTATGGCGGAAACTGCTGGCTAACAATATAGACCCACAGCTGCTTTACCTGATTCGTCTCTTATACACTGACACTTCATTAAGGGTGCGAGTGAGCATACAGGGAGATACGACTGGTCCCATTCTTGCAATGAATGGGGTCAAGCAGGGATATGTGCTAGCTCCCCTGCTTTTTGCCCTTTTTATTAATGATATAGTGGGATATTTGGCGGGGCAGGAGGGGCATCCACCTGCTGCTAGTGGCCGCCCAGTGCACATCCTTTTATATGTGGATGACATGATCATCCTGGCAACATCAAGGGTGGGCATGAGACGTCAGCTAGTTAGAGTAAATGATTATTGTAAAGATAACCACCTAACAATTAACAGAGATAAGACTAAGATCATGGTCTTCTCTAGAAGGCCAAGGGAACATGTTTGGACTTTGGGCCCTCACGGTATAAGCCAGGTTACCTCGTACAGGTACCTGGGAATTCTATTTAGTAGTAGTGGCAGCTGGAAAAGACATCTGGAGGCAGCAAAGATAAGAGGAGCCCAAACGGTAGTTGGTCTGTTAAAATTCTGGAGTTCCAAGGGAGGGAGGCAGATGGAGCCTCTGCTCAAACTTCTCAAGGGGAAATTGATTCCCCAGTTGTTGTTTGGTGCAGAAGTTTGGGGCGTGGCTAGACAGTTCCCCCTGGAGTCCCTCCAAAATAAAATCTTGAGAGTAGGACTTGGGGTGCCCAGGAGTACCCCCATTGTACTGCTGAGGGCAGAATGTGGTATAGACCCCCTCGGGGATAAGATCAGGATGGCCCATTTGGGTTACTGGCTTAAGATCCGGGATATGCCAGCTGATTGCCTCCCCAGTCTTTGTCTGAGGGAACAAGAGAACTGTCTGGCCTCCTATAGATGGTACAACTCTATCATACAGAGCTTGAGAAGTCTGGGCTTTTCTCCATCAAGTTTTGTATATACCACTTTAGGCCAGGCTAAATCCCAAATTTCAACTCGAATCAGGGATGTCAGTCACCAAAAGGAATGTGTGGGAATGCGCGAGCAACGTATTGCTCCATGGTACCCCCTACTTAAGACAGAAAGGGGATGCGAGAAATATTTGTCAGGCATAAAAAACTTTAGAGTTAGAAGGGCTTTGACCCTTGCCCGACTAAATATGATGCCAACCTCAGTGAGTGAGGGTAGAGTTAGAGGCATTCCGGCAGCCCTTAGACTCTGCCACTGTGGACAGGCTGAAGTTGAAGACCTTCCACACTACTTGTTGCATTGTCCCAAGACCAGATGGATCCGGGATAGGTTTTTTGCCCCATGGTTCGAGGGAAAAGATTACTGGGATCACCAAAGGCGGATACAATATATCTTAGCCAATAGGAACACAACAGTAGTGCGACGAGCCGCAGCAGGGGTTTTTCATCTGGAGCTATTCAGGAAAAAACTGATGGAAACCCCTGCTCGGACCAGTGGAGACATGGAGACACTGCAGGTGCCATGTGACCTGGAAGGTATTTAGGGGGGATACCGCTAGTAGTCTTAATTTATGGCAACCTGTCTCCGTGTACTGCTGATGGATTTAGTGCCAGAGAGATTAGATACAGGGGCCAAGTGTGCCACTATAAACCCCGAGAAGGGGAAGGCATTGTTTAACTGGGTAGTAGGCCGGTGTTATAAACCTTTGAAAATAATACTGCCGGGCCACACACTCGATATGGTTATTGACTAATGATTTTGGCAATGAGGTGGGAGAGTTTTCAGAAGCAAAGTGGTATTATATTGTATTTTAATTTTTAAATTTTATTTTTTATTGTGTTAATATTTTTGTGATGTACACATGTGTGTTATTTATTTTTGTTATGGCCAATAGGCTAAACAAATAAACTATTATTATTATTATTAAATATTTTCTTAACTAACTAACTAACAATTCCTGTCCTTATGTTCCCTGCAAGGGAGTGTTTCTAAAGTATAACAATCGCTACAGTCTTTACTGCTAAAATGGAATGGAAGTTAAGGCGGGAGCCTTAACTTGGAATTTCCATGCTCTTTAGTGCATGATTGCAAGAATTGGCAAGAGCCTTAACTCTTTGTGTAAACCGGAGATTTTTTTACTATGGAATTGTAACTGTACTCAGAGGCCGCCATGAGCAGCCCTCTAGTGCTATTGTGCTAATCTCAGACACAAGAATCTTAGACTCCCAAACACTTAGTCAGCATCCTTTGAAGCCAACAGAAAGACTGCTATTGTATTGTGTGCTAGGCATTAGACCAGGCACTCAGCAGCATAATTTTGTACAATTCACTGCATTTTCCTACATCACACATACGAAAATACTGGAATGGAAATTTGTAGGTATTTTCAAGTGCAAAAAAACACTATGAAAACTGTGAAAATAGGCTTGCATCCATGGAAACATTTTGTTCAGTTTTTTTAAGCATTGAAAATAGGAGGGATCATGCCCACTTCCTTTGAACATCAGGAGAAAACCAGGAAGGCTCCCTTTGCTGCTTGTGATGCTGCCCCTGAGCTATATGTGGCCAGAGACCTGTGTAGATAGTGATTCCTTCTCATAAGAACATACGTGCCATACTGGGTCAGTCCAATGGTCCATCGAGCCCAACATCCTGTCTCTGATAGTGGCTAATCTCAGTTGCTTGGGAAAAGTACCCAACAGGTCATAATTAGAGGTGAAATGGGTACTATATTTAGTACCCACAAGTAATACCTGCATTTTCGGGTACTGCATCAGGTACCTGATGCGTTAACTGGGTACTAATTGGGTACCCAAATACCCCCCAAATTGTGTACTTTCGGTACTGATTTTTCAATTTACTGATTTCCAGTTGGTAAAGCAGTATATCAATCAGTATATCGAGTTGGAAAATGGAAAAATTAGCACAAAAAGAAAAAAAAAGTGACCGAAAGTAGATTCCTGGGACTGGAAGTTAACTTTCTGGGACCAGGAAGTTCATTTTTTGGGATGGAAAACTCATAAATAATTGTTTTAAAAAGAGAACTTGGAAAAAAAAAATGGAACTGGAAGTAGGTTTCTGGGACTTGAAGTTGCTAAAAAAAGTTGGAACTTGACAGAAACCAAATACATCGATGTTGGGAGTTGGTATATTAAGAAAAATGTTTAAAAATCAGTACTGGAAGTCAATGTCGCATGGTACCCAATTGTTACTGGATCAATTCTGGTACTAGAAATTTGACAGGTGACTTAATATTGCGGGTACTCTCTTTCAGATCTAGTCATTATGTGGTGATCCACTCCTAGCTACTGACAGATGTTACATCCACCAATCCTACATAGCTAATAGCCATTAATGCACCTACCTTCCAAGAACTTATCAAATCCTTTTCAAAACCCACCCTTACTATTGGCCTTGACCGCATCCTGTGGCAACAAATTCCGCAAGTTAATTTTGCGTTGAGTGAAAAAATACTTTTGTTTGTTTAAAATCTGCTGCCAATTAGTTTCATGGAGTGTGTCCCCTAGTTCTAAGTCCTGTCTGAGAGTAGTAGCTAGAGTGAGATCTCTGTCAGTGTAAGTTACAGCAGCCCTGAAGTCTAACCCAACTTCTCTGCTCTTACTCCGATCTAGAGTTGAGCCCCGCTTTGTCAGACTTATGTATTTAGCTCTGTGACTTCAGTACAGGGTAAAATAAAACATGGACCCATATTTTATGCCAGCACTACTCATGCTTAGATTAACTTGGAAAGAAATTCTTTCCTGTGCTGAAGCTTGAAGGTATAGGTAATTACTGACTGCCATGCACACTACAAAATGACATAGGGGGGCATTTGATTTTACAACTGTATGATAGCTTTCATGAAATATTTAATGGCCATGTCTGATAAATTGTCTCTCTTTTTGCATAATGCAATCAAAAAAGATGGGATGGTTAATTATTTACATAGCACAGCTGATGCCATTCCCCTCCGCCTCTCATCCCAAGTTCTTCCCAGCAGCTTTTTGTGTTGTTGTTACCATGGCAAACTTTAAAGACAGAAGGCCTAAAGAAAGCAAAGGATATATGCTAGTATCTCACACTTTCCTATTTGGATAAAAGACACAGTGAATCTTAACGGCAGAACTCGGGACAATGGGTAAGTTGAGAATGATTAAAGGTTCTAGGAAGCTTGTTCCTTCTCCTAAGTGGGCATAAGCCTTAGGAAAACCATGGGGGAATGGGGATAATTTCCCCCAGCCCTGTTTCATACAGCCTACTAAGCTCCTCCAGTCTTGCTGTAGAGAAGTTATTAAAAGTATAGAAAGAAATCACAGCAAATGTTCCTAAAATAGACTATTTTTAATATTTTAACTGTAAAAGAATCCAAGAGCTGACCAGTGTTGAAGGCTGGCATTTCAGATTTCAGCATGGGGGCAGAGGGATCTCTCATTAGCCCTAAGCCTTTCCATGATGTATGAGAAGGAGAATTCCTTAGGGGTTCCTTAGGGCAGACTTATCCAGATGAGAGAGAGAATCTTTGCCCCTGCAGGGTGGGGAGAAAAAGCACTTAATGCTCTCAGCAAAGTGAGCAAGTGGTATGATCCTGCCATACTGGTGAGGATTGCAGTTAGGATCCTGCTCCTATATATTTTCAGGGAAACATGTAGAATCACCTATTGGAGCTATACAGCAGCAAGGAAGGGAAGGAATCTTCCTAAAGGATTTGTATATCACTAAAGAGGGAGTGGGGCACTAGGATAAAATGTCTACATCTATCAGGGTTGCAGCATCTTCCTTTGTCTCCCTAGAGGATAGATAGCCCATTCATATCCCATCAGCAGCTAATGAGCTTCTTGTTTCAGTAGTGGGGTTGCCTCCTGATGCACAAGCAGAAGATTTCCCCTCTTTGGAAGGGGTCATTCTTTATGCTTTCTAACTTCCAATTAATTACTCATCCTAACTCCTAGCTGTTTTAAATTGAGGCTCAGAGAGAAGTTGAGGGAACAAGCCTTTAAGTATTCTCTAAGGCATTATGGACCAGATCTTCAGCTGGTGTCAATCAGTGTAGCTCTAAGGTTAATGCCCATCTATTTTTAAAGGACCTAAGCAAAAGGGATTTTTTAAAAAAGAAATGCTTTAAATGAAAAATATAAAATTTATAGGAGGAATTAATGTTAAAATTTTGGATCTGATCTAGTGCATATTTCCATCATGCTACTTAGATAACATACTGATGTTCATTTAGTAAAGGTCTTAAGAGTACTGCAAACATCTCAGGTTGAAGAGCATCGCATCCTTGGGCCTTCTGCTTTGCAAGATCGGCAGGCATTTGCTCTGCACTGTTGCACTGTAATTCAGAACCTTGCTATTTTAGGTGCTTCAGCATTCATAACATATTCTACTCTGGTATAATACTAAATAAATCAGGACTTGTGGTTTTCCAGTAGCATAGAGAAGCAGGAAGTTCGGCCAAAGGGTGACATAAGTTGTGCATACTTAATATGCACAGGAGTTAATATCTTGCATGTTATGTGGGTGATGTATATAGTACCTTTTAAGATTAGAATCTTATTCACAACACCAAATGAGAAAAAAATAAATATTTTAATTTTCCTCTCACTTAGGTCAGTGTAACTCTAATGTAGTCAATTAAGTTTCATTGGTGTGAGAGGCAAATCAGCCCCAAAATATTAAAGCTGATTAAGAACATAAGAACACAAGAAGTGCCATACTGAGTCAATGATCCATCGTGTCCAGCATCCTGTCTCGACAGTGGCCAATTTTGGTCACTTGGGAGAAGTTCCCAACAGGTCACAATGGGGCAATCCATTCCCTGCTGTTCACTCCCAGCTCCAAACAGTAAGAAATAACGTTCCCCCAAACCTACTCAGCTAATAGCTATTAATGAACCTACTCTTCAAGAAGGCCACTTTTACACAGACACTCTAACACCGACAAAATGGGTGTTACATTTTATTATACATGTTGCAGGACACTGCAGCCAATCAACAAGGGCCCTTTTCACACAAGATGCCTCCACCCAGTTTCTCTGGGTGGAGATGGGTGGAGGCGTCTGTGTAAACACCACTTGTGGTGGGTGTAGGTGGGTGTGTGCTCCCACGCAACACTCATCTACCTCGCCAGGGTCATCTACCTCGCCAGTCGCTTTGACCATGTGCAGCCCCTCCTCTCTTCGCTTCACTGGCTTCCCCTTCCTGAACGAATCCTGCACAAGCTCCTAGTCTTCACCTATAAAGCTCTTCACAACCTTGCTCCCCCCTACCTCTCTGCACTTATCGCCCTCCATACTCCAGCCCGTGCACTTCGCTCCTCCTCTGTCCCTTCTCTCACCCTTCCACGCCTTCCCTGCTCCCCTAAGCGCCTTCGTCCCTTCTCACTTGCTGCCCCCCATGCCTGGAACTCCCTCCCTGTCCACATCCGCCTTGCCCCCTCCCTTCATACCTTCAAATCTCTCCTTAAAACTCACCTCTTTCGCTCTGCTCTGTCTGACTCTTTATCCTGCTGAGCCACTATTCCTATACCTACGATCGGTTTACCCTTATCCTTGCAACATGGACCTGCCTGCTGTCATTCTCATCGTAACCAAGCCAAGTACGTGCACTTGAGACCTCGCATCTTCATGAATGTTAGACCCCTTGTCTCTCCCTCTGTTCCCCTTCCTAAGTCTCTCCCCCAGCTCCTGTCTCTCAGATTGTAAGCCCTAGGGGCAGGGACCGTGTCTATTTTATTACTTTGTAAAGTGCCAGGTACACTGCTGGCGCTATATAAATGTTTGTTAATAATAATAATAATAATAATAATAATAATTAATAATTTCCACCCACCACCCACACACAGAACAACGGGCACCACTGCTGGTTGCTCCATGGGTGGGTGGAGACGGGTGTTGCGCGGGAGCACCCACCCACCTACACCCACCGCAAGTGGTGTTTACACAGATGCCTCCACCCAGAGAAACTGGGTGGAGGCATCTTGTGTGAAAAGGGCCCTTGTTGATTGACTGCAATGTCACCCTGCAACATGTATAATAAAATGTAACACCCATTTTATCAGTGTTAGAGTGTCTGTGTAAAAGTGACCGAACTTACCCAATCCTTGGTCCTTTTTACAAGAATGGGGGTGGGTGGGGGGGATGGGTGTTTTGATGCAGTGGGTGTTTTGATGTGGTGGGTAGAGGGGTGTGTGTGTGACCCTTTACATGGACGCAGTCACCCAGTCTTGCAAGATCCTCCTGCAGTTCTTCATGGTCCACTTGTATTTTAATTACCTTGAATAACTTTGGGTGTCTTTAGATGGACACCTGCTCTGCTCCAGCTCTGTCCCACCCCCAAGTGGCTCATCTGTGTAAAAGCAAGTCACCCTGGGGTGAGGAGGAGCAGAAGTGGAGCAGGTGCTATCTCCTTTGGGCCAGCTCCACTTGCGGTGCTCCAGAACACCACAAGTGGTGTGGGCCACCTGAACCCAGAGCACTGGCCGGGGTGAAGCAGCAGTCTGTCTACTTGCAGATGGGCTGCTGCAGCACCACTTCAGGTTGAGGGTTGCTCCGGCAATGGTCATAGAGCTGTGGGCGGCAGCCTAGAGTGACTGGTGGTCTGCCCACAGCTCTATGGTTGAGGGAAGAGGGCTCTGTGTGAGCAGACTGTGGTCCACGTTAGTGGCCGCCTCCGTTTAAACCTGCTGCAGCTGGAGCAGAGTACACAGGCCTTTGTGTCATCTGCAAATTTGATCACCCCACTCTTTACTCCCTTTTCCAGATCACTAATGAATATATAAATAACACTGGTCCTGTACATACCCCAGGGGTACTCCTGTATTTATTTACTTCTCTCCATTGTGAAAACTGACAATTTATTATTATTAATTATTAATTATTCTTATTCTTAATTATTATAATAAACATTTATATAGCACAAATAATGTACTTGGTGCTGTACAGAAACATAGAAATAGACGTGGTTCCTGCCTGTGGCCTACAATCTAAAGGACAAGGAGGGGGAGACAGGGAGAGGGGACAGTGGGAGAGACAGGGGAGAAGACAAACAACATTCAAGCGGATGCAAAGTTTTAGGTGCGTGTGCTTGGCTTGGTTACAATCAGGTTGGTTGCAGCAGTCTGCAGAGGTGGGCAGACAGTAGGTATATGGGAACGACTAGCAGGCATTGGGAAAGGCGGCGAGGAAAAGGTGGGTCTTGAAGAGGGATTTGAAGGAGCGGAGGAAGGGGGCAAGGCAGATGTGGGTGGGGAGGGAGTTCCAGGCATGGGGGGCAGCGAGGGAGAAGGGTCGAAGACGGTTAGGTGAGCAGGAGAAACGAGGGAGAGTGAGGGAGGGGACAGAGGAAGAGCGGAGAGCACGTGCAAGAGTGCGTAGGGAGATTAGGTCCGAGAGGTAAGGGGGAGCTTGGTTGTGGAGTGTTTTGAACGTGAATACCAGGAGTTTAAACAGGATACGTTCAGGAAGGGGGAGC
>QEPC01013643.1:1390526-1404670 GCA_003113815.1 Sphenodon punctatus
GGAGAGGAAGGGGAGGGAGGAAAAATGAGGAGTTCGGTCTTGGCCATGTTGAGCTTGAGTTGACGTCGGGACATCCAGGCGGAGATATCAGAGAGGCAGTTGACGAGGCGTGAGTGGACAGAAGAGGAGAGAGAAGGGGTAGAAAGATAGAGTTGGGTGTCATCAGCGTAGAGATGATATTGGAACCCGTATTTCCTATCCTTTAATCAGTTACCGATCCACGGTAGGACACTGCCTCTTATTCCATGACTATTTAATTTCCTCAAGAATCTCTTCTGAAGGGACCTCATCAAATGCTTTCTGAAAATGAAATATACTATATTGATTGGTTAATAAGTTTGGTGATGAGTTAGTTTTTCAAATGTGATTAAGCTCCACATCAGCTAAGTTTGCATGGTTTTTTAAAATTTTCTCTGATTCAGTTTCTGAGTAGCTGACAGAGGGCCCTTTTCTCCAAATCAAAGTGCCTAGTGACCTTCAAATCCCTCCTAAAAGCCTACCTCTTTCTTAGACCTTCCGTAACTCCTCACTCCTATAGAGTGCTCCTTTATTTTTCTCCTTCTACTATCTCATCCTTCATGATTTCCCTGCTCCCAGCTAAGCATGTGCACCTGAAACTTCCACCTGGAACTTCTCAACTCCACAAATGTCCCTCCCACTGTGCCCCTCCCCTTTCCTTGCTTCCTCTTGTCCATACAACATTGTACGCCTTTTGGGAAGGGACAGGTCTCTAATCCTGATTGTTCTATATATTTTTAAAAAATGAATAAAATAAAATAAAAATAAGCATATCTCAAGATTAGTCATGCAATGTTCATTTAGCTACATCTTTATGAACTCAGATAATACTACGGTTGAGTGATTGTGGAACCATAATTAGAACCATGGTTAAGTCTCCAGTTAAAATAAAACAAGAAGAGATTGAATAGTTAAAAGATGAATTCAAGGTACTGAGAAACTGAAAAATCCTGTGAACACAGAGGACTGGACCAATGCTATGGGACTGCTTTGTGTTGTATGTATGTTTGTACTAGGGCTGCACTGATAGGCCTTCCGGGTACTCGGTCAAACTTTGGAACTTTATCTGAGGACTCAGAACTCTGGACCTTGGAAATCCCCGAACCTTGGAACTTTGGATTCTTTTCTTTAATGATTTTGAAGTGCATCCACTTTAAAATCATTATGCTAAGCAATGCCCAGAAAAGCAGGCTAGCAAGAGTGAAACAATGACCCTTTTCACAGGAGATGCACCCATGCAGGAACAGCCATTGAACACATGGGCGAGCGTCCATATGAACTGACCAGTGAGTGGGCACATGCTGCTGCGACACGCTCCCCCTCCACAACACTCATAGATCTTCCAGAAAAAAATACTGGTCACTCCATGGGTGTTCATGGGTGGAGGTGGGTGGAGATGGGTGTTCAACAGTCACCCGCCTGTGAACAGGCCAGCACACCACCACAGGGAACGTCCCCCAACACCATGGAGAAAAGGGCAGATGAGGGAGAGAGTGGCCCAACGATCACCCGCAAAGAGACGCACACCTCCAGCTGATATGGCCACAGCCCACCCAGAAGCCCTTAAAGGACACGTGCGGGTGGAAACATGTGTGCCAGACCCCACCATGTCCCCGAAGAAAGCAACCAGGATGACCAGAGGTAGCCTCGCACAAGGAGAGGCAGGCAGCCATGTAAGCGTCTGACTCTCAGGCTGTGGAGGCACAGGTGCCCAGAACTGGTGATATGAGGGAGGGCACAGGGCAGAGGGCCATCAAGGAGAGGAGACTGGGGTACCAAATGACAGAAGAAAGCACCCAACAAGGGTGGGGGCATGCTTCCACAGCCCCCCCAAGATGCCCAAGAGGGGAGGTGCAGAGCAGCAGAAGGAGCCATGGGAGAAGGGTACAGTACAGCTGACAGGTATCAAACCCCATCACAGCACTGGAGCCCCAAGTACCAGCATGCTGCTCCCCACCGCCCCCAAAACACTCAAGGCCTGATGGAAGCAGCACTTGGCAAGATTTTTCATTTCAGGCCTACCTGTTAGTCCTCATTCTCCAGATTGCCTTGTGTAGTGTAAGCAGTGGTGGGTGTGACCATGTGACTCCTCCCCCTCCCTACTCCTCTCGATCGGGGTTCCCCAAGGCTCTGTCCTTGGTCCTTTCCTCTTCTCTATCTACACCCAATACCTAGGCAAACTCATTGCCTCCCACGGTTTCCAATACCACCTATACACTGACGACACTCAACTCTCTCTCTCCATTCCTTCCCTCTCCCCCTCTGTTCAAGCTCGTCTCACCAACTGTCTCTCCGATATCTCTGCCTGCATGTCTCAACACCAACTCAAACTGAACATGGTGAAAACTGAACTTCTTATCTTCCCTTCCAATCCTTCCTCTCCCTCTTCCCTGTCAATTGCCATTGACAGGGTCTCCATCCTCCTTGTCCCCCGAGCCCGTAGCTTGGGCTTCATTTTCGACTTGCACCTTACCTTCAAACCCTACATTGACTCCGGCACCAAATCCTGCTGCTTCTCCCTCCACAACATTGTTAAGATCCGCCCTTTTCTGTCGGTCTCCTCTGCCAAAACTCATCCACGCCCTAGTCATCTCACACCTCGACTACTGTAACCTCCTCCTTGTTGGCCTTCCCCGCTCTCACCTTTCTTCCCTTATCTCTGTTCGAAACTCTGCTGCCAGGATCATCCACCTAGCCCGTCGCTTTGACCATGTGCAGCCTCTCCTCTCCTCTCTCCACTGACTCCCTCTTACAGAGCGTATTCTGCACAAGCTCTGTGTCCTCACTTACACAGCCCTTCACAACCTCGCTCCTCCCTACCTCTCTGCCCTGATCTCCCTCTGAACCCGTATTCGAGCACTTTCCTCCTCTTCCATCCTCTCCCTCACCCTCCCATGCCACCTCTGCTCCTCCAACCGCCTTCGACCCTTCTCTCTTGCTGCCCTGCACACCTGGAACTTCCTCCCTGTCCTCATACACCTTGCCCCCACCCTCCACACCTTCAAGTCCCTCCTCAAAACACACCTCTTCCGCTCTCCCCTTCCTAACTCCTGCTAATCATCCCCACCCAGGATTATCCCCCACCTGCTATATGTAAACTCCCAATTTGCTGTAACCAAACCAAGAAAGTGTACCTGAGTTCTTGCATTCTCATGAATGTCACATCCCTTATCTCTCCTTCTGTTCCCCCTTCCGTGTCTCCCCTCCCCCTGTCTTTAGTTTGTAAGGTTTTGGGGAGGGACCGTGTCTATCTTATTTTTTGTAAAGTGCCAGGTACATCACTGGAGCTATATAAATGCTTATAATAATTATAATAATAATTAATAATAAGGTGACTGAGTGGTCTATGGCGTTCAGGGGTGGATTGGGAACTTAAAACAGCCCTGGAAAATATTATGAAAGTAGCCCATGTTGCCCATCTGATAGCAGACTTATATAACCAGACGTACACTCACAGGCACCACCCAGGCTCCCCTCCACTCAACCACCTCTGCCTCCCAGTTCCTGCCTGCCTCTGCCATGTGACTGACTGAGACTGTTCCGAGACTCTGCTCCACTCCTGAGTCTGAGCGAGGCTGGCTGCTGCTGCTACACCCCAGCCCCACTGAGCAGGGTGCCTCATGAGCACAGTCGCACACATGCTACTTCTGCCATGTGTGCCTCATCCTTCCCCGCAGTCTGCAGCCTGGCCCCAGGGTGAGGGCAGTGTTTCCGCTAGGTGGTGGGAGAAGCAGCTTGGTTGGCTGCGTGCTGACTGCTATGCTTGGGCAGGGCCCCCTGGCTCTGGTTGTTCTGCCCTTGGAGTGGGGATCATGGGGAAAGCCTTCAGGGGAGTGGGGGAGGTGCTGTGCCAGCCGTGCCATGTAGCAGAGAGAGGTTATTAACCCGTGGTGTGCTGTCTCTGACCCCAGCTACTCAGCATCACACATGCTCTCTGCTGGCTGGGAATGAGAGCAAAGCCTCTCCAGCCTCCACCACCAGTCCAGTAGCCCACTGGTGCAGTAGCCCACTGGTAACGTAACAGTTATGTTACCTGGTGCATGATTCAAATACAAGTGATTGCGGGACACAGTTAGGGGTGGTTGAACAATAGGGTTGGGTGTGTGTGTGTTTCATCCCAGGATCAGTACCTAGTTCCACTGCATGATCCCATGCAGGCATTCCATGGGTGCTGGCACAGCAAGCTGATTGGATGGGCAATGCCATGACATCTAGGCCCCCCAGTACAGTGCAAGGGTTCATGGCTGCTGAGACCTGCACACAGTGCTATGCAATGAGGGATGTTCTTTGTTAGTGCAGAAGGTTTTACCTACAGGGAATGGGGGAAACAGTGGGTGTGGTGTAGGGTTGTGTGAGGACAGCTCCCCCAGTCCGTTCCCCATTCACGTGTTGGCCTCGAGCCGTTCAATGAGGCAACATAGGGCATTCCAGTTCTCATTAGCTATCCGATGCTCTGCTCAACCATGGGCCTTTTGGAACAAGGGCACAGGACCAGCAGGTTGCTGTGGAAGGAGATTGTCCAGGGTACACCCCTGTGTCTTGCACACATTATGCAAGATGCATGCTGCAATGATCAGCATTGGTGTGCGCTGGAGATCAAATTGGTGGCAGTTCCAGAGCAGGCACCAATGCATCTTCAGAACCCCAAATGCCCTCTCCACCATGCAGAGGGCCACTGTCAGTCGATTATTGAAGAGGTGCTGCTCAGGGGTACGTGGAACAGGATAGACCTTAATGAAAGGTCTTCAGATAGACTGTGTCCCAGATGAGCACAGGACCCATAGAAACGCCCTCAATGTTTGTGTGGTTGCCCAAGGGCAATCTCCTCCAGGTACATGCATGTAAACGACAATTGTCCTCAGGATTGCATCGTGGCTACAGCCGGACACACCAGTGAACACATTGATGAACTGACCTGCATGATCCACCATGGTCTGCAGTGCAACAGAGAACTGGCCCTTGCAGTTCAAATAGTCATCCCTGCTGGGGGGGCAGGGAGGGGTTAGCACTGATTAAATGGGGAATCCCATGTCGGTGAAGCCATTCATCACCTCTGCAGGGTCCACCTATTGGATCACCCACTCCACGAACAGGTCAACTATCATGCACACCTCCTCCAGGATATTGGTGAATGTCAAGGTCCCCACCCCAAACTGCTGGACAACATTCCTACAGGAATGAGGGTTGCAGAGTCTTCATATAGTGATGGTGACCCTCACGGCCACTGGAATGGGTTCCCACAAGTTGGTCAATTCATGATCTAGACTGGGACGGAGAATGTCAAGGATCCGGGAAATGAGGCGGTAGGGATGTGTGAACAGAACTGAGTTCAGAAATTTGGTTCGGTTCGAAAATTGAGTTCGGTTCGAAAGTTTGGTTCGGTCGACCGAACTATTCGAGTTCAGTCGAATTCCGAACTTCCGAACCGAGTTCGTACATTCAAAACCGGGTTTTTTGGCCTTACGAACTGGTTCAGATTTGACCGAACAGTTTGGTCGAATTTGAGTTCAGTTCGAAAGTTCGGTTCGGTCGACCGAACTCTTCGAGTTCGGTCTGAACTCCCAAACCGCGTTCGTACATCCCTATGAGGCGGTGGGGTAGCTTGAAGTGAGCCACCCACTCCTCATCTCCCCAGGTCCTCGGAATGGACTTCCACCAGTCAGTGGCATGTTGGCAAGGCAAGCCCACAAACACCTCTGAATGGGGATGGTCAGGTGAATGCCAAAGATGTTGTTTGCCACATCTGCCTGCAAGAACCACAGTGTGTGTTTCAACCCCCCAAGCATGGCACATAGATGCTGTCGGTGAGCTATGTGTGATTGCTGGATTGCCCCAACCAGGTTACTCATTCTGCAGGCTGCACCATGTGCAATGACTCCCTGATTGGCCCAGTGGCCGGCACCAATGGTGGAGTGGAGTTGGACTGCGGTCAGGAATACCTGGAGGCTGGCCCTTTGAACTCTTCGGATCCTGAGCAGGCACACCTCGAATGCCTGGATGTAGCCATGAAATGGCGCCCAGAGTGCTAGATCCATCATGCAGGCTCAGGGGTTCCAGGGCAGGACACTATGGCTCCAATGAGCGCCTTTATACCATTCACCAGCCCCACCCTCTCACCCTTTGGCCACAGGGCTCACCCGTTCAGGTATCCAGCTTTGGCCCTTGCATTCCATGTGACCAGCGCCATGTATCCGGCCCCCAAGGATCACTCAACAAACCCTTGAGTGTGTTCCCCTTCGTTTTCCACAGCAATCCTGTCCTTGTTTTGGCTTTGCTCTCCCAATCCCCATGAGATCTGTTGACAGAGCTGTGTCTGGCCAGGTGCATGTCAAGTGGGTGGATCCATGATGTGATCCATGTATGCGAAGTACAGCAAGGGTGATGAGGGGCGGAACGAGCCTATGTGCACATGTGAGGCGTGCAGGGTGTGTCTGGCTGAGGGCTCAAGAGCCAATGAGCCCTTCACTGGCCCATCACATGTTTTCATCCCTACGGGTGCTCCCTCCATTTGGAGATGTGTTCTGAGGATTCCCCCCATTCACCTGGGGGTGACAGGGTCATGGCACATGCAGGTCCCCCATAACTGTCACAATGGGTTTGCATTTGAGTTGGCCCTCCCCCCTGTTCATCCATGGGCCCCCTCTGCATTGCTGTCTGGGCTCTCCCCCTTACATCCCCCTGGCTTTATATGCTCAAGGTCATGTCTCTTGCCTGCGTATGATGAGGGAATACTTGTGCATTAGTAGTGTAGGAGGCAGTCTGCATAGTCCTGCTATCTTGTGGCCTTGGGATCCTGCTAGTGGCTGGTGGGAAGCACCTTTGTCTTCTTTACAGCTGTTCACTCATCTGTTGGTTCTCAGCTGGGTCTGTTGTGCCACACTGTGTTGCACCATGTCCTGCCCTCCTCTTGGGCACCTGTGCGGTCCCAATGTTGAAGAGGTTTGGCTTGTGTGTGCCACCATGCTCCTTGCTAACCTGTGGGTGAGGAGCAATGTGCAGCAACTGTTGGGGGACCCGCTCTCTGCCCACGATGGCTACAATCTGCTGTCCCATTGTATGTGACTGCTGGGCTATCTGTTCGGGAGATGTTCCTGTCAGCGGAGAATGAGCGAACTGGCTTTCCGTTTTCTGGACCCTGCTGCGGCCATGCCTCCACTCCATGTAGTAGTGCCATGGGATGCTGCTGATAGTCTGGCCCTTCAGTCTAGACTGTTGCTGGGCTGCCGGAGTTCCTCTTGTGCCTCCTTGGTGGTGATCCATTGCTGGTGAGCTGTTTTGCTGATGTCATGCTTTGTGCTCAGGGTTATCGGAGGAGCCTTGGTGACTGTCATGACCATCTGGGTTAGCTGGGGCTGCTGGTGTCACATGACAAGCGAACCTACCTGATGGATGGGCCTGATGCTGTGGAGCTGTCTGTCCTGTCTGCTGTTGTGCACCATGCAGATGTGAGAGCTGCCTAATTCTAGCGAACATCCCTTCCTTCTGTGTTACATGGTGGATGGGCACATATGTGCCCATATCACCATTGCATGTTTGCCTGAGAAGTCTTTACAAGGGGAGGTGGCTATCCCAGGGAACATCCTAGGGATTCCTCTGGTGGCATTTAGGGACACTCACTGTATGCCTGTCCTTCTCGTCCATTGTATAGTAAGTACATTTTAATAATGGCAAAAGCCAAATATCGTCTGCTGTATAGGCCTGCCACTGCCAGACTTTCATTGCCATTCCCCTGGAGCTGTCCTGATTTTCAACTGGTCCCCTCCCCCGGGCCATGCTTCCGCGCTCAGTGTGCTGCCTGTGTGTGATCTGCAACCCCGTACACGGTGCTCGGGGACTTCCCAAGCATCCTCCCGCCCCTTCAGCCACTACCCCATAAGACTGTGCTATGGGTGTTGTGTGTGGAATTATGGGAGACCTTCCTTGTGCCTCGTGTACCCTTCCTCCTGCTGGGACCCATTATCTGGTCCCAGTGTATCAATAAATGCCTGGCTGACTGTTTCTGCCTGTGGTTTATATGTGCTACACTGTTTAGGGCTCTGTGTGGGCTGTGTCACCGCTGGGGCACTTTCTGTCTTGGCTGGGGATTGGGTTTGGACTGTGTGTAGTTGCTATACAGAGTCGAGCCTGTGTATTCACCGTGAACCTGAACCCCACCCGTACACCTTGGTTAGGGTCATGTGTAGGGAGGCCTGCTGGCTGGGGATCTGTTGCTGGGCTTACTGGCTGGGTTAGTGCCCTCTGCTATTTCATGCTGGTTGCTTCTGTTACACTCCACAGCAGCCTGCATGCAATGCTGACACACTATGTTAATCCCTTCTGCAATTGGCTACATGCCTGTTGGTCACCCATGTGTTTGCAATGGTCCCTGGGTGTGGGCTATCTTGGTTGGTGATCCCTGTCATTGACGTAAACTGTTCTGCCTTGTGTAGTCCTGACCAGCCCTTTGTTTCCACCTGAACTTCAGTAGTTCTTCGAGGATCTCCGCGATACTCACTATTGGAATCCTCTTCCTGCTTCACAGGCACCGGAGACCTAGTTGTCAGCAGTTTCCAGGCAGATTACCTGGAATAAGCTAGAATGGTGAGGGCTCCACCCCCTCATCCCCCCCCTCCTGCCCCATGAAAAGCGCGGGCCCACAGTCTTGTGATAACGGGGCTGCATAAAAGGAGGGAGGAGCCCTCGCCGCCTCAGTTCCTTCCAACTGCATCATGCTTGGAAGACCTTCAGAACTTTTCAGTACTTGTCAGCTCTACTCTTCAGGACTTTGAACAGACTGAGTGCTGTGCCTGGTCCGTGGGGTTTGCCCCCGGATCTACCTTCCCTCCTGGAAGGAGCACTGGAGCATGTCCAGACTACCGGGGTTTAAGTGCTGCCGCTCCTGCTCTGCCACACTTTCGGTAAGCGATCAGCATGACCTGTGCTTGGGCTGCTTGGGAGAAATGCATAATACAAGCTCCTGCCGCTTCTGTGCTGTCCTTTTGTCCAGGGCAAGACGAATGAGAGCTCTCCGCGTCCGGGACATTTTAACTAAACAGGCACTGCAAGGTGGAGAAGAGGGACCTCTTAAGCTCCCCACCAGGCACTCATCAACGGAAAAAATGGACTCCGCTCCCACGGCGCTGATGGGCCTACTGATCGTGTCCAGTACCACTAGCACCATACAGCAATAGATACCTCCTTCAGTTCTGGCTGGAACCAGGGACCCCTCTCGCTCCCACACGTCTTCTAAGAAAGACAGTCACCACAAGCAGGGAGACGAGAAGAAAAAGAATCACAAGAAGAAAACCAGTGCTACCGCGACTCCCCCATGCACGCTCATTGTAGACACGGTACCGTCAGATACCGAGGAATCACGCTCTCAGGCTCCAGGGGTACCGGTATCCGCTGAAACAGAGCAAACTTCACCGGTTTTGATACCTATTGAAGGAGCTCAGTCTCCACCGGTACGACCTAAGCTCCAATGCCTCTCCCATTCGCCTAGGCTGACGCCGGGCCAGCGGCAACAACGATCACGTTCTAGGTCTAGGTCGCGCCACAGCTCTGCGTGCTCAGCTAGACATACCAGATCAGCACACAGATCTCAGAGACGCACAGCATCCATCCATAGATCCCTGTCCCACTCGAGGCATGGCGGTGGCGTATGCGACCCACCATCGAGATCTGAGTGGAGGTACCATGGACAGCGCCGAGAACTCTCACATTGCTCATGCTGCTCTCTACGCTCTACCTCCCGGTACCGCTCTAATCATTATGATGAGTACCACCAGTACCGATCACCATCCCGCAGCTGCTCTCCCTATTCTGCACACAGGGATCTTCATGCACTAGGGCTCGCCTCTCCACCACTGCATGGAGCTTCGCACTACATGCCCCCAATGCCTCCTATGACCCACCCACAGAAACAGCCTCTTGGCTGCCTCCGGACAGGGCAACTGTTGTGGCAACCCTCCCCACAGTGGGCATTCAGTCGGGACAGACTCCTACGGTACCATCGGTACCATTGAGGTCTCACATGGTGCAAGAAAACAGGTCAGTTCAACCTCTGGGTACCACTCTCTTGAACTCGATGCGTGCACATTCCTCTCAGCACCTTCCTGATGCAGACCTCCACCTGCCGCAGAATTCTTCTTCGGGAGCTTCAATATCTTCATCACCCTCTTCTCAGGACAATGGGGAGGAAGAAGAGACCATCTTTCCTCCCCCAGTAGATTTGGTCTCTGACCTGAACCTTACCTTGTCCACAGAGGACACCAAAGCCTTCCAGGCTATGTTGAAGAGGTTAACCTCTGCTCTCCCCAACCTACCCACCAAAGTTTTAAAGAAAACTCAATCAGGCCCTGTTTTTGGCATTCTTGCCTCTGGGGAGCCAGGGATGTCATGCTGCTGATGCTAGAGCAGCTTATGGAGCCATCGCTGGAAGTATGGGCCAAACCCTCCTCAGCCCCCCCCACTAGCAAATTAGCAGACTCCCTGTATGCTATCCCCAAGGAAGGCACTCAAATTTTTTATAAACATCCAGCCCCAAACTCTCTAGTAATTGCTGCTGCCTCCACTAAGTCTTGGGCAGGAGGGGTCCACACATCTCCAGCTGACAGGGAAGGGAGATGCCTCGATGTGTTAGGCAGAAAAATCTTTTCTTCTGAAACCCTCTCGCCCGGAGCCACCAACTACACCTCAGCCATGTGTGGCTATCAACATCGGCTCTGGGCACAACTTTCCAGGGCAACTTACCCTACCCAGATTTCTGCCCTACAGAGATAGGGCATGCTCATTGTGCAGTTCCAATTATCCGCAAACATGCACATAGCGGATTGTAATATCAGGGGCATCGCCTCCTCCATTTGCCTTAGAAGACATGCATGGCTCCACTCCACTGCCCTAACCCCTGATAATAAAATCCGTATTGAGGACCTCCCTTTCAATACGGAGGGCCTCTTTGTGGCCTTCACTGATGACACCCTCAAATGAAGGGCCTCTTTGCGGCCTTCACGGATGACACCCTCAAACGGATAAAGGAGACCTGTCAAACAGTCACGTCCATAGGGATAATCTGTACCATTAAAAGGAAATTCTACCCATCATCTGCCCCCTATATTTACCAACTCCGTCATCAGCCCTCCTACCAATTCTACCAGGGCAAACGTTCCCAGCAATACCAACAGTAACAATCCTCTACCAACCAACCCTGAAGGAGGTTCTCCAAACGGGGGCCGGGGCCGAACTCCTCTAACTCCTCATCGGGACAACCCCCTAAGCAGCACTTTTAACCCTGCTGAGGTCAATAGAGGAGAAGTACCTGCTCTCTTGCCATTCTGCCACAGATTGCGGCCCTTTTTCAACACCTGGGCATCAATTACCTCTGACTGTTGGGTCAGGGAGATAATCCTACAAGGATACGCCATTCAATTCTCTACCTTGCCACCCAGTTCCCCTCCCCATCCCTGAACCCTTCGGGGCCCTCCCCCCAAACCTCAAATACTTCTGGAGGTAGACAAGTTCTTAGCTAAGGGTGCAGTAGGACATGTCCCCTTGGCCAAGCGTAACCGGGGGTTTTACTCCAACTATTTTCTCATTCCTAAGAGGGGTGGAGGACTTAGTCCTATCCTGAAGCTGAGAAATCTCAACCACTACATCAAACGGTTCAGATTCCGTATGACATCCCTGTCTATCATACTGCTGGGCCTTCATCAGGGAGATTGGCTATCGTCTCTTGACATCCAAGATGCTTATTTCCACATTTCTATTATTCCTTCTCACAGAATACTTACGCTTTGTTGTAGGAGACATGCACCTGCAATACACAGTGCTCCCATTTGAACTCTCCACAGCCCCACGAGTATTCACGAAGTGCATGGTAGTAGTCGCAGCCCACCTGAGAAGGACAAACATAAAAGTGTTCCCATATCTCGATGACTGGTTGGTTGTGGCAAACACCAGATCGCGTCTTTGCCGGCACATACAACACACCATCAATCTTCTCTGAAGCCTGGGCCTTTTAATCAACCTACAGAAGTCCCACTTAAGCCCCACCCAGCACCTTCAGTTCATCGGCACTATTTTAGACACATCCCAGGCACGGGCCTTTCTAACGCAAGACCGATTCCACAAAATACAATCAATCATCCACGAGCTCCATCACCAACCTACCAGGACGGTCCGCTTCTTCCTACATCTGCAGGGCTTCCTAGCAGCCACCACCGCGGTGACACTGCATGCCAGACTCCGCATGCGCCCCCTCCAACATTGGTTCAAGACTGTCTATTCCCCGTCCACCCACCCACTCTACAGAAACATTTCCATTTCACCCAACGTCTACCAGACCCTTCTATGGTGGACAGAACCCTCCAATGTCCACCTAGGCATCCAGCTCGAGCCCCCGCATATGCAGCTGACTATCACAACGGATGTATCACATACAGGATGGGGGGCTCACATGAACCACCTCAAGGTCTCCGGCCTCTGGACCCACGACAAAAAGGTGCTTTACATCAACATGCTGGAGCTCCGCGCCATACAATGGGCTCTAAAAGCCCTTCTCACATACATTGAGGGCCAAAATGTCCTCATCACCAGACAATACCACAGCCATATGGTACTTGAACAAGCAAGGCAGAGCTCGCTCTACCCGCCTCTCCCTAGAAGCAGAAGCCATCTGGGAATGGAGTATTTCATACAATATCCGATTATAAGCTGTTCACCTAGCAGGACCAGAAAATCTCCTTGCAGACCACCTTTGGGGAGGGGGGGGAGGGTGAGGTGAGGGGTTTTAGCTCCCTCACCTGATTCATTATTTATAGTATTTATTACTGTGAAAGGCATTTAGCCCTGTTTTAATGTTTAAATATGTGAATGTTTTAAATTGTATTTTATTATTATAATATTGTTTTAATTGTTGGAAGCTGCCCCGGGCTGCTTTAGCAGGAGGGACGGGGTATAAATCTATTAAATAAATAAATAAATTAAATAAACCTTAGTCACCAGAGTGCAGACCATCATGAATGGTCCCTCAACAATTCTGTTTTAGAAAGCATCTTCGATGCTTCGGGCACTCCCCTCATCAACCTTTTTGCTTCCTCAGAAAATGCAAAGCTTCCCAGGTTCTGCAGCAGAGCGGGCAGAGGCCCTGGTTCCATAGCAGATGTCTTCATGATCTCCTGGACTGGGTCCTTCCTTTATGCTTTCCCCCCCAGCCCTCTCCGAAACAAGGTGGTCAGCAAAATCAGAACCGACCACGTTCAGGTCATACTTATAACCCCTTTCTGGCCTCGCCAACTGTGGTTTCAGGCCATCAGGGACATGGCTTCGCAAATCATACACCTGCCCGACCACCCTGATCTGCTCTCCTGCCTCCAAGGCACCATCCTGCACCATGACCTCGACAAGCTCCACCTCTGTGCTTGGTTGATTTTTTGACATCACAACACTGGCCCTTGCCAGTCGCAGATATACTCCTCAATGCTCGCCGTCCCTCCACCAGAGCCTGTTATGCAGCCAAATGGACTTGTTTTCTGATATGGCTCAAAAAACCAAGCCATACCTCTACCCTCCCTCAACATGACCCATCTGTTTGAATACTTGCTTCACCTCCAAAGCTCCGACCTATCCCAATCCTCCATCAAAGTGCACTTGGTGGTTCTATCTTCCCTTGAAAACAACAGAAGACAGCAGAATATATGCAATTTACGCAAACATTTTTATATATAAAGGTGTACTATATAATGATACACACAAAAAACCAATTACAATAAAAAAGTTCAAGAATGCCAGTGGTTTAAACTCAGAAAACCCCAACTAACAGCACATATATGACAATTCCTAAAAAGCAGTCATTACTACTGCTAGACTCATAAAATAAAGGCAAACGCGTTTCGGAATGAATCCTTCCTCAGTGCCCAATTCAATGAAAATAACCACCACTACAGGAGACTAGATACATACCAAATACATGAAATGAGAGAGACAAGACATAATCATGTGCAGTTTCACAACAAAGGAGGGGAACACAATGAATATAGGGGTACAAAACCAACACCAGGAGGGAAGAATGGAGAGAACATGTTATTGGGTTGGGTTGCCATGCTATCACACCCCTTCTCATGTAGGGGGGTAACAGGGAGGGGGGGGAA
>QEPC01013643.1:1413568-1445495 GCA_003113815.1 Sphenodon punctatus
TCTCTCATTTCATGTATTTGGTATGTATCTAGTCTCCTGTAGTGGTGGTTATTTTCATTGAATTGGGCACTGAGGAAGGATTCATTCCGAAACGCGTTTGCCTTTATTTTATGAGTCTAGCAGTGGTAATGACTGCTTTTTAGGAATTGTCATATATGTGCTGTTTGTTGGGGTTTTCTGAGTTTAAACCACTGGCATTCTTGCACTTTTTTAATTGTAATTGGTTTTTTGTGTGTATCATTATATAGTACACCTTTATATATAAAAATGTTTGCGTAAATTGCATATATTCTGCTGTCTTCTGTTGCTTTCAAGTGTCACATCGTGGCAAGCAGGATAGCTGCTGAGTGCTCCTGAGGGGGGGCTCTATCTTCCCAACTTCAGGTAGATGGAGATAAGACATTGTTCTCTCACCCTTTAGTGAAGACGTTCTGGAAGGGCCTTGTCAGCACCTTCCCTTCGACTTCTCTCTCAGCCCCCCAGTGGGACCTCAACCTGGTCCTCGCTAAACTCATGGGACCTCCTTTTGAACCCATGGCATCCTGCTCTCTAGAGGACCTAACCATCAAGACTGCCTTTTTAGTAGCCATCACCTCTGCTCGTAGAGTTAGCGAGCTCTCCGCGCTCAAGGCCTCTCCTCCCTACATACGTTTCTCTAAGGAAAAGGTTGATCTTCGTACTGACCCTGCCTTCCTCCCCAAGGTCGCTATCCCATTCCATGTCAACCAGACCATTTCACTACCGATCTTCTTCCCCAGACCTCATTCCTCTGCTGCCGAGCAAACCCTTCACACCCTTGATGTCAAGAGAGCTATCTCTTTCTATATAGATCGGACCAGAAACATTCATGCTTCCGATGCACTCTTTATATCATATGGTGGCCAGAGGATCAGTGTAAGAATATCCTCCCAGCGCCTTTCCCGTTGGATCCTCCTATGCATTCAGCGATGCTACCAGAGGGCTGGAAGATGCCTCCCATTCTGCTCAGGGCTCACTCCGTGAGAGCAATTGCCACCTCTTTGGCCAGCCTATGAGGAATCCCTTTTGTGGACATCTGCAAGGCCGCAACGTGGTCTTCACCGCACACCTCACTGAGCATTATTGCTTGGACATGGCGGCCAGGGCACATACAGCAGTTGAAAGAGCAGTTCTCCACTCCCTCTTCCTCTAACCTTGACTCCCACCACCTGGAGCTAGGTGACAACTGCTATTCACTCTCCCAATAGTGAGAATCGCGGAGATCCTTGAAGAAGAAATGGAGGTTACTTACCAGTAACTCTGTTCTTCGAGAGAGCTCCGTGTATTCTCATGACCCGCTCGCCTTCCCATCAGTCTCGGAGGTACTAATAGATAGTCTTCCAGGATGGGTTGGAAGGAACTGAGGTGGCGAGGGCTCCTCTCTCCTTTTATGTAGTCCCGTTATCGCTAGACTGTGGACCCACACTTTTCACAGGGCGGGAGGGGGGGAGGAGGGGCGGAGCCCTCACCATTCTAGCTTATTCCAGGTAATCTGCCTGGAAACTGCTGACAACTAGGTCTCCGGTGCCTGTGAAGCAGGAAGTGGATCCCAATAGTGAGACTACGCAGAGCTCTCTTAAAGAACAGAGTTACTGGTAAGTAACCTCCGTTTTCATGTCCACTGTGTTGCCTGACCCAAGCTCCACCCTTTCTCGTACCGTCTCTCGCCAGAATATCTCCAAGGTGGATGGAGGCAGGGGTGTTGGATGGGGTGCGGCTGCCAGTGGGTATCACGCACCTGTGCCCATTAGTGTTTGGCTCATGCCTGCTCTCAGTTGTGATGCAGACCCAATGGGTGCAGTTGCCTCTGGGTCAGTGGGGTGGCCACACTCTGCCCAGAGGCTGGTCATGGGTACTCTGGGGTGTGCTCGTGCTTCATGGCCTGGTTCCCTGCGTGTGCTCCATGCATTGCTGATGGGCTATCCCCTCCCTTCCTTCAACAGATCCCTTGCTGGAGGTCTTGCAACTTATTTATTTATTTCACCATTTTTCTACCCCACTCCCTCCTGCTCACAGAGCAACTCAGGGCGGCTTACAAGGTGCAGGACTCGCATAGTAGAGGACCTCCAGTTGGTGGCAGTGGGGTTCTGTGCCTCCATGGTGCCTCTGTGTATGGAGATAGGTGGAGGTGGGTGGGCATCCGTGTAACAGGCTGCACACTCACTGCCTGTCCACCCACGACGGCACCCACCATCCCCCCCCACACACTTGCACACATTTGAAAAGGGTCTAAGTTTTGTTTCCTAGCTCAGAGAAGCCAGGGGTGTGTGTGTCAACCATCTGGATCACTCCAGTCATGTACGCAATGGCGCCAGCACTCGATTGAGGCTTCCAAAGTTTTCCAAGGACCGGTTTTAGTACTCGGAACTTCAGAAATTTGGAACTGAAGTATCAGAATCCCTGGTAGATTCTGAAGTTTTATATGACTGAGTTTCAGCTGTAGTTTTCACAGTGCCTTGCACAATAGTCATGGTGTGATATTTGTATTCATTGTGCGGCTGCTGTTTGTGCACCTCTCTGAATTACAAATAAATAATAATAATAATACCTTGGCATGTCTACATGGTAATAGTGTGGTACTTAGGAGACATGGACTGTTATTTCCCAGACTCTGTCAGATAACACATGTCAAAGATACAAAAGGCCCTGTTATACAGTTGGGCTTGATACACGCTTGCTTCAGTGGCTATTGTTACAACATGTCCTTAGCAGAATGATTTTGCAAAATGCATTATCTGTGCTGTAATAAGTTAAAGTGAAGGTGTCAAAATGCCCATCCAGGTTAACACCCTGTCCATACCTCTTTGTAGCAGTATATAGGAATCCCACTATCAATGTAACAATACATCCAGTATTGAGTTGACCGTGATAAATGGTATGTCACTGAACATTTGGATGCCTAATTTACAGAAGCATAATCCGAAATTTATTGAAAAAATTCACAGAATAGAACTTGGCCATTGTTAGAACCAACTGTAATTTTGTGGATAAAATCACTCTTATTCACCATGACTTCAATGCCACATTTTTTACACATGGGGAACTAGAGGTTATGGAGCTCCACTTTGTCTGAATTTATGGAATCAATTCCAGTCAGTGACTCCCGCCGATGCAGTGGATGTTCTCGGGGGGCGGTCAGGGCCACCTCTTGTGAATTAGATCCATGCCCATCCTGGCTGGTTAAGGCCTTCCGGGAGACAATGGGTCCATTGCTGGCTAGGGTGGTCAACGCCTCCCTTTGCGAGGGCAGAGTGCCAGGCTGTCTCAAGGAGGTGGTGGTATGGCCTCTGCTCAAGAAACCATTGCTTGATGTTGACTCCCTCGCTAGCTATTGGCTTGTCTCTAACCTTCCCTTTTTAGGTAAGGTTATTGAACGGGTAGTGGCTTGATAGCTGCAGGGGCATCTTGATCATATCAGTTTTCTTGATCCCTCTCAATCAGGATTTTGTCTGGGGTATGGCACCGAGACTGCGCTTGTGGCATTGGTTGATGAGCTACGCCGGGAATTGGATCGGGGTCTTATGTTCTTATGGGGTTGTTCAATCCTGCTGATTTTATTAGATATGTTGGCTGTATTTGATACCGTTGATCATGAGATGTTGCTGACGCACCTGCGGGATTGTGCAGGGGTGGGCGAGACTGTTCTTGAATGGTTCCACTCCTTCCTGACCAGAAGAACTCAGCGAGTGATGCTTGGGGATTATTTCTCATCATACCGAGACCTCTCGTGTAGAGTCCTGCAGGGTTCTGTCTCATCCCCTCTTGTTCAATGTGTATATGCAGCCGCTTGGCGAGGTGATTAGGGAGTTTGGTGTGCAGTGTTATCAATATGCTGATGACACCTAGCTTTACCTCTCTTTTTCAGTAGACCCAGTCTCAGTGCTTACTCAGTGTCTGACAGCTGTGGGGGACTGGATAAGGGCTAATTGACTGAAGTTGAATCCTGACAAGATGGAGGTGATGTTCGTGGGTAAGGCAGTGAAGCTGGTGACTCCCATTATTGATGGGGTCTGCCCTCCACTAGTCTCCCAGGTAAGGCATCTGGGGGTGCTCCTCGACTTGCAGCTCCGCCTGGATGTTCAGGTGGAGGCTGTGGCAAGGATTGCCTTCTGCCAATTACATTTGGTGCGACGGCTTTGGCCATATGTTTCAGACTCTGACCTGGCCACTATCATCCATGCTTTCATCACTTCTAGATTGGACTACTGTAACATGCTCTATGTGGGGCTACTCATGGTGATGGCTCGGAAATTGCAGCTGGTGCAGAATGTGGTGTCCCATCTCCTGGTGGGACTGGGCCACTGCGAGCATATTATGTCAGTTCTCACTTCTTTTCACTGACTGATGGTAGTTTTCCAGGTCTGATTCAAGGTGTTGGCCTTGGCCTATAAAGTCCTAAGCTGCTGAGGCCCTACCTATCTGTGGACCCCCCCCCAAATTCTGGATCAGCCCCTGCGGTCGTTCGGGGGTGCCCTGCTTGAGGTTCCCCGAGTCTTCTGGGGGGTCACACTGGGGAAGGCATTCTCAGTGGCTGCATCACGGCTGTGGAACTCCCTTCTGATAGAAACTCAGTTGGCCCCAGATCTCCCCTTCTTTAGAAGTTGTAAGATTTGGTTGTTCCACCAGGTGTTTGGTGGGGGAGATGGCTGATTAAGTGGGGGAAGTGGGTTAGGGTGGTGGGTGGGGCAGTAGCAGCCCCTCCCCCAAGGCATTGGGACAGACACCTCCCCAAGTCCCTTCGGGGTTCCCCCATGCTTGCTGGCGAGCCAGGACCTGCTCCTCAGCTGATCCAGTGGCAGTGCTGTCAGTTTTCCTGCTTGCCTGAAGGCTGTGTTTACATTTTAACTCTCTCCTGACTGCCTGGAGAGCCGATGAGTCATATGTAAACCAAACCTGAAGGGAAGAACTGCTGTGCTTGTGAGTCACTCTGCAAGGGGAGGAGGGGGGAGGGGACAAACATCCTCCTGCTGCTGCTCCCCCCTTCCTCTAGCTTTCCACTTACTGGCAGAGAGCTAAAGACATGTGGGAACTTAGAGGAACTCCCCAAGTCCTCAGGGAGCATGCATTGGGCGTTGGCCCAAAAAAGCACTGCTTTCTGTGGTATTGGGGAGGGAGTGGGGAAGGTGCCGTGTGCTCCTTGGATGGGTTCCTATGGAGAAACCCAGCCAATCAGCAAGGCCTAGGGGGCATGTCAGGGTGCCTTTTCTAAATGCTCTGGCCACCCCATAGCTCTTCTTTCTCCCCCTGGCCCCTCCTTTACCAGAGTGGGAAGAGGGAGGGAAAGCGCTCACTCTTCCTTGCTTCTTCTTCCATAGGTTCACTGGAGGGGAGGGGAGGGGGAAGAGAGAGAGCTTCCCCCTCTCTTTTTTACAAAAGGGGAGATGCCAGGGACTTGTTTGGAATCCCTGGCCTCGTTGTTTGGAGGGAAGAACAACAGAAGGTGGTTATCAGAGTCAGACTAGAGTGATCGGGAGGTCTCATTCTTCCAGAGACCTGGTAAGTTTTGAAAAAACAAACCCCTGACCTGATCTCCTGTACATTGCTTGCTTGTGCTTTCTTTTGTCCTCTTCTCTCTCTCCCCACCCCCATGAATTATAGGTAGGGTTAATTACAAATTTTGTAGGCCCAGTTGGAAGGGTTATGCTGCCTCGCCTCCTATTCTTTAAAATATTTTCTTGGCCCTTACTGTGTTTCACCCTGTGTGAGACCCTGTCACCCTAATTGTCTACTTTCTGTCTGTCTGTTTGTTTGGGNTTTGGGGGGTGGGGGGGGGGGGGGTTGGAGGGGGATGGATGGAAGGGTTTCTAATCTTTGCTGGAATGTTCACTGCATTTAAAATTGCCCTTTTAAAGTACCAGTTTCAAGTCTTTTCTGCTGCAAGAAGGCCACCATGCCAAATGTTGGTTCACTAATGGCTAGTCTTTGCATGAATGATCCCTTTTTGGTTGCAGCAGCTGCCTTTTACATTGCAAGTCTAATTTGCAACAGAACTGTGTAGCATGTTCTGAGGGACAAGTGGAAGTTCATGCTGCTGTTTTTGTGGTGTGCTAAAGACTTAACATAATAGTGTTGGCTTGAGATAGTTTGCTTGCTTGCTCTGTGTTTGCATGTGCACTGCTGGGGATCCCTCTCCTCTCCCTCTGCCTGAAGTAGGATCCAATCGGACTGGGAGATAAATCTGTTTGTAAAGAAACAACTCCTCCCTATGTGAGTGATCAGAAGGTTGTTGCCTTGTAAATAAGGTTCTTTGAGATAGGTCTTAACATTCTCACAACTGAGTTGTGCATGCCATGCTCACCATATTAAAATAATAGACCATGTGATGGTCTTGAGCTCCTCTAGTATAAAAAGCATTCTTCCCCCTCAGAATGACAGTTCATTCAAACCATTTCTAGGAATATAAGAAAATTCCTTGCAGGGCTGGCAGGATGGGTGTTGTGAGAATGTTGAGAGCTTGAGAGCTATCTCCAAGAACCTTCTTTACAAGGCAGCAAGCTTCTGTTCTTCTTCAAGTGGCTCCTCACAGGCCCTTTTTATATGGCTCTGCCAGGTGGGAAATCCTTGGGCACGCCAATGCGTGGGTTGGGTGTGCACATGGCTACACATGCATCCTCACTCTGCACCCACGGAGGAACTGCCATTTTTCCTGGTTGCTCCATGCAAGTGGAAGATATGGGGGTGAGTGGGGATGCGTGTTAGGTGGGAACACACAAGCACCCCCAGTCACTGCAGGCACGTGCACCGCGTTGTTCGCATGGGGCTCTGCATGTTCATGAGTGCGAGAGACCTGTGTAAAAAGGGCCACATTCTCACAATTGTCTTACTTATACTGTCTTAGGTAGGAATTTAGGATGTAAAGCAATATCTATTCTATCTTGGAAAATCTTCAAATATGGTTCTGAGATCATTATGGCTGCTATTTCACTAACTCTTCTTAATGAAGTTATTGCTAACAGGAATACTGTCTTTACACCCCCACCCCATAACCAGTTCATTTGTGCACCCCATATAATGAATTCATGTTCCCCTGGGGGCGTAAATGAACTAGCTATGCGGTGGGGGCAGTGTGAATTGATTATGCAGGCACAACTGAACTGGTTATATATATGTCTCTTTTCATGGCATAATGCGCTTAATAAGCTGGCTGCATTTTGGGTGTCTTGTGTGTTTGATAGCAATGCCCCTAGGCCCTCTGGAGAGGTGGGCCTATCTTGGCCAGGGGTCCATTGCACCCTAGCTATGCCCCCATTAATGGGTAGTTTTTGCATGAATGTTCCCTCTTTGGTTGCAGCAGATGCCTTTTACATTGCAAGTTTAGTTTGCCACAGAACTGCATAGCATGTTCTGGCGGACAAGTGGAACTTCATGCTGCTGCTTTTGTGGTGTGCTAAAGACATAACATAATATTCTTGGCTTGAGATGGTTTGCTTTGCTTGCTCTGCGTTTGCATGTGCACTGCTGGCTCTGTCTACTGTTGGCCTGGCCCCTCCCACTTCTATTTATTTTATTTTGTCAATTTGTATCCCACCCCTCCTGAGAACAGCTCTGGGTGGCTGTCAATTTCAAAAACATAAAATACAATTATAAAAATATATTAAAACACTCATAAAATCACCACATAAAACAGGCTGGGATAATACTAAAAATACAATAAATACAATAAATAAGGGTGGTGGGAGATAGGGGGGTTATCTCCCCCTCCCCCCACCCCCAAAGGCCTGGGCAAACAGCCAGGTATTACAAATTCGCCGGAATATTAAAAGGCTTGGGGCCAGGTGAGCTTCCTCTAGGAGGGAGTTCGAGGCGCGGCGTGGCCACTGAGAATGCCCTCTCCATTGTGACCCCCCCGCTTAACATGGAGGACCTCCAAGAAGGCACCCCTGGCTGACCGAAGGAGCTGCTCTGGGGCGCGGAGGGCAAGGCGGTCCCTGAGGTACGAGGGGCCCAGAATGTGAAGGGCCTTATAGATTAACACCATTACCTTGAACCTGGCTTGGCACGCTATTGGCAGCCAGTACAGTCCGGAGCACAGGTGTTATGTGCTCCCAATGGCCCGTCCACGACAGCAGATGGGCCACTGCATTCTGCACTAGCTGCAGCTTCTGAACTAGGAACAAGGGTAGCCCCACATAGAGTGCGTTGCAGTAGTCCAGCCTCGAGGTGATGAAGGCATGGATGAGGAAGGCCAGGTCTGGTCCGGAGACATACAGATGCAGCCTCCACACCAGATATAATTGGCAGAAAGCAGCCTTTGCCACTACCTCCACCTGTCGCTCCAGGTGGAGATCTGTGTCCAGAATCACCCCCAGACTCTGAACCTGCCAAGCTATGGGAAAGCAAATCCCCCCAATCAGGGGGCCAACACCTCCCTCGCTCTCTCCACCAACATCACATCTGTCTTATCAGGGTTGAGCTTCAGTCTGCTCTGCCACATCCATTCCGCCATGGCCTCCAAACACTGGGATAGCAACAAGACGGCAGGGTCTGGGTCAGCTGAAAAAGAGGTACAGCTGAGTATCATCAGCATATTGGTGACATCACACCCTGAACCCTCTCACGACCTCCCCCAAGGGCTGCATATATACATTAAATAACAATGGAGAAAGAATAGAACCCTGCGGAATGCCGCAGGATAAAGCGAGGTGGCAAGATGTTTCAGCTCCCAACACTACTTGCTGGCTTCTCCCCAAGAGGAATGAGCAGAACCATTCAAGAACAGTCCCATCCAGACCCCCCAGGTCACGCAACCGTCTCAACAGCAGCCCTTGGTCCATGGTGTCAAAAGCGGCCGAGAGATCTAGTAGGATGAGAAATGTCAAACATCCTGCATCTATCTCCCGGCAGAGATCATCAACCAAGGCCACCAATGCCGTCTCGGTGCCATAGCTGCAGCGGAACCCAGATTGAAAAGGGTCCAGGAAATCAATGCTATCTAGATGCGCCTGGAGCTGGATCGCCACCACCTGCTCAATAACCTTCTGACCCTGCCCTGAGCCCCACCAGCCTTGGAACCCAGCAGCCACCACTGGGGTGTGATATTTTTATCCTCCTTTTACCTCGCCTCACTCCCCATGTCCTGGATCGACCCCTGCGGTCATCCAGGGATGCCCTGCTCAAGGTTCCCCAAGTTTCTCGGGTGGCCACGCAGGAGAGGGCATTCTCAGTAGCCTCACTGTGCCTATGGAACTCCCTTCTGGTAGGGGCACAACTGGCCCCAGACCTCCTCTCTTTTTGGAAAAGTTGTAAGACCTGGCTGTTCCGCCAGGCATTTGGCGGAGTAGAGGGGTGATGGGTGGGTGGGGGGTGGGGATGGGGATGGGGTGGTGGTGGTATTTTATCTGTTTTCTCCTTTTAATGTGTTTAACTGTTTTAATAAGTGTTTGAAATAAATAAATAAATATAAATTTTATGGGTTGTTTTTAGCTTTATTGCTTTATTTTTGTTGGAATTGTAAGCCGCCCCGAGCTGCCTGTGGCAGGAGGTGCAGGGTAGCAAATATAAATAAATTAATAAATGCCTCTAATGACTCCAAGCCTATTCTATTGCTGCATTAACTGCTGTAAATAGCAGATTTAAACTGAGTAAGGCAGCACCACATAAAGGATGTCTTAAACCTTCAGTAAAAAGGAATTAAGGAGTAACAGCAGAAAGGTTCAAGAATATCTATATCTAGCCTCCATGAAGGTGAAAATAAAATGGTGTTGAACAATTACTTTGGATATGCAAACTGGAAAAAAATGTTTCCTAACTTACTTTCCTGATATTAGACATTTTTACACATACCTTAAAGTGCTGGTCTTTCAATCTTCTGGGTTTACAAGTCCACAAGTAAGTTCCTGGATGCATTCTTCACTCACTCACACATACACACTGCCCTGAGGCAATCTAAAGTAGCCGCAGCTGTAGATATGAGGGGCTGCCATGGCAACCAAATGACCACAGCTGCCTGGAGCAAAGCAGTTTACCAGGAGAACATTTTACACACAAAAGTTCTGGGAGAAGTTCTATGCAGAAGTTCAAAGCATTTTTAAGATCTGGGTGATTTATTTAGACACACAGAAAGTTCAGCATGTAACAGCAAACATGCAGGAGTAATGTGTGTGTAGAAACATCCATTGTTTTATTTTCTGCAGCTCACCAAATTATTAAAGCAAACAATTACTGCTTGCTTAATATCATTCATTATTTAGAGTTCTGAATGATACATATGGCGGAGTTAAATAGTTACCCACCCTTTAGAATCTTTGGTAGCACACTGAAATTTTGCCTCTTCAGCTTTTTAAACAACTTGCAGGAGAAGTCTTCCTCAGTGAATACCATATGCAAGGGCTATCTCAGCTGCTCCAGGAGAGCTCATTTTCAGTTGTGGACATTTGTGTGCAATGATAAATCCAGGAAATACAAAATGGTGGTGTGGGTCCCATTTTAGCATTGGAATATTTGACAGACTTGCACTGGCTCACCCATTAGAAAAAGGAAAATGTTATAATTAATTTTTGATGTTCAATTAAACATAGCATCTCCCCACCTAGTACTGACTATGCATGTGTGAAAACCCCACTGGTAACCAATGGTTAGCCAGTGAATACTGAGTGGGTAATGCGTTTGTCTGAAAACACCCAGGTCTGGAGTTGCTTGCATTGTAGGCCTGTATGTTAAGCATATGCTGTTATCTCTAGTTTATTCATGGGTCTCATGTGCTGGGATGCCGCTCCTGAATTACTGCAGGCCCAGGGCTCCACATGTTTGAGGTCCTGCCGCCCTGTATTTTAGATAAATACTTCTTACACTCAGATGTCATTTCAGGTTTTTTCATGGACTCACATGTATGTATGTATCTGATTGTGTCCTCCTCCCCACACCCCCAACACATGGGGCTCTGTGCAGTCACACAGTCTGCACTTGCCTGCAGTGTGGTGGTGGTGGGGACTGGATTCCCTCAGTCCTTTAGACAGTGAGGAAGATTAGACTTGCCTTTTGAGCAAAGAGATTTTGGCCAAATTCTTATTCTATTCTGGGTTTGTGTTCAGACCTCTCTGACCTACAAAATTTGTAGAATTTTGTAAGAAATACACCGTATTGTATATCCAAAGCCCTACACGATCTGAGCTCCACTTATCTGTGGGACTGCCTCACTCCCTGGATCCTAGATTGGCTCCTGTGGTCTGCCAGGAATGCTCTCCTAGAGGTCCCCTGAGTGTTGCGGGTTGCGACCATGGAGAGGGCATTCTCAGTGGCCTCCCCAAGGCTGTAGAACTCCCTCCCAGTTGGAGTTCATCTGTCCCTGGATCTTCCCTCCTTCCATGTAAGACCTGGCTGTTCTGCCAGGCTTTTGGTGGGGGAGACAGGTAGTGAGAGGGGGGTTGGGTTGAGGATGGGATCCTTCAGCTCTGGCTTACTATGTTTGGATTTTATATTTTTATGTTTGTTTTGTATATATTGTTGTTATTTTTATATTTGAATTGTTAGCCGTCATGAGCAGCCCGAGACAAAAATTTGTAACAATTCCTGCTTGATGATTGGTCAACAGTGTTGCGTTTTACTGACTGTCCATAAAATCCTTAAAAGTTCCTCTCATCCATACGTTTCCTAGTGGGGAGCAGGCAATGCTGCTGGAGCAGGGGGATCCAATGACGCTCTTGCAGTAGCAGCATCTGAAATGCAGACCTGAGGTGGAGATCAGGGGTAAAAACAGATGTGCAACTGGTGGAAAATCGCAGGTGATCTGGCCCGGGTCGGTGTACCAAACTGACATGCCCGCAGGTGGGGAGCTGTCCCGCCACCTGCACAGCCTGGGTAGGGCTGGGAACACAACAACGCACAGATGGCTCCCTCCTCTATGCCCTCTTCCCAGTGCCCTGCCATGATGGACAGCCATGTGGCCAATAAGGCACAGCTGCCGTGGCCTGAGGTGGGTATACTGTGTGGGAGCAGACGTGCTAGGCCTTGTAGATTTGCTGAGGTTACAGCCTGGGATAGCTGCCAACTCTCCCTGAGGCAATTCCGGGCCAACTTCTAGTGGTGTGTGTTTACATGTGCTGGCAGGTCCTGGCCCACAGTGGGCCAAGATCACATCTGTTTTTACCGCAGAATAGCACTTGAGACACTTCTGGTAGGGAGCCTGCCCAGCCCTTCTCTTCCATTCCTGGCTTGCCCAGGCTATGCATCCAGAGAAGCCATAGCTTGGGTATCCATATGTTTTGGCAGACTGGCGGAAAGCCAGTCCAGTGCAGTAAATGTATATAACTTGCCAGTTATGCCTGTCAAGTTTGGTGATAAATTATTTTTCAGTAAGCTTTATTTTTTAAGTGTTGTGCATGTTACATAAGTTGTCAGTGAAGGAAAATACTGCTGCTAGTAAATAATTTCAAGGTTGTCGGTAATTGAAAAGTCTTTTAGTTGGCACCCCTGTGGATGACACATGCCTGTAAGTGACAGGGGGAAATAGAAGTGCCATCAGAAAGTCTTCTGTGTGTTCGTCCATACAATCTCACACACACACAGACATTGCACTGCAGCACAACAGCTGAACGGTCAGTGTGAGATACAGGGAAGTTGGCACTTCATGTGAAATGAGAGATGCACCTGGTCCAGTCAGGGTCTGAGGGAACATACACCAGCTGTGATCTGGTCCCTGTTCCTCTGGAGATCTGGATCAGCTGCCCAGGCCATCTTGTACATGTGCAATAAACAAAAAAACTTTGTTCCAGTGTGGTGCCATCTTTGTATATGCACAAAACAGACTGTGAAGATCCAGCATGGTGAAAAATCCATGCCAGATCTCCACAGTCTGTTCTGAAACTGTGAATAAACTCTGCAGGGATTAAGAGGCTGATCTGTTTAGTTCTAGATTCAGTGTATTGGGCCCCCTCTCCTGAATAACTATAGGTCTCAGCTCCCACAGTTTGAGGCTTTGTGGGTCCATAATTTATGGCAATGTTTCTCACACGTTATTTCAAGTTCATTCATGGACTCCACGTATGGCATTGGCTCTATGGGGTCTCCCAACATATGGGGCCCTGTGCAGTCACACAGTTTGCTCATGCTTTGACCCAACCCTGTGAATAGTGTATTTTGTCAATATGTTTCTGTGAAGTATTTGATCTGAACAATCCAAGTGGTGTATCGTCAATAAAACACAGTGTCACGAGTTGGATTCTGCCTTGCTGTCCGGTGAATAGTAAGTCTAAATCCCTGCACGCAACGCTGAAAAATTAACTCTGTATGTTGTTGTCCTCAAGACCCTTCCCACAGAATCAACCCCTAACAGAGTAGGGGTGTGCAGAACTTACCTCATTCGTTTTCGTTTTCTGTTTAAAAAATCCATTTGTTTTCAGGATTTCATTAAAAACCCATTCATTTTCATTCACTTCCCATGGCTTCTAGCTGGTTCCGTTGAGCTCCAGGATACCTGAAGCAGGCCCCTGATCCTAGACCTCTGACTTGGCTTGCTTCCCAGACAGCCATCCTTAGGGAAACCATTAATTAGTCAGGGCTTTGTGTAGCTTCTGCTTCTGGCCCCTGCCACTGGCATTACCTGAGGCAGGCTTCTCCCCATGAGGCAACAGCCCTTCCCTGGTGGTCCCTTGAAGAGCTCTCTGGCTTTTATGGCCTCGGCTCAGTTAGTTGGCTGCCCTGCTTGGCTCAGATAGGCACAGTCACCATCAGCAAATGCTCATAGTTTGGCTCCTTGGGCAGTGTTTCCCTTAAAGGGCTAATGCTTGACACCGTGATGCTTCAATAGGAAGGCTCCCTGAAAACACCTACCCCCTCCCCACACCTGGGGACTGATCCTGCAAAGATTTTGGGACTCACTCAGTTTCCTGTGTCCGAACATGAGCTGAACCTGGATCTTCTGAATCCCTCCCAATCAGTCCCTTAATCTTACAATCAGTCTTTCTGAAATAAGAGCAAGACAGTGTTCAGGAAAATGGAACAGCCACAGCTGTAGAGGCTGAGCTACTTGGCATTGCTGATTTCTCTAAGTTGCCTATTTTCTTCACTTCAGAAAGCATCATTTTCTCTGAAACTGCTACACTGACATGATGTTATCAGAGCAGAACATGTTGGCAACCAGCTGTTCCTTTCATTATCTGCTTGTTTTAATTGGTCTCACACTGCTGTACCTTGCCTTTTGTAACACATTATTTTTGCTCTTTTTGTGCAGAATGAGACTTTCAATGATGCAAATGTCTTCGAGTGGAAAGCTGATGACCTGCAATAAATCACAAGTACATGGGCAGCTGGATGGGAAGCATTTGCAAACTTAGAATTATCTGCCATTGACCTTAACTATTCTATTTTTTAATGACCCCCTCAGTTTGACAAGCTAAACCTAGATATAGGTCACAATCCTGATTGTTTTAAAATTGCTTTTCATTTAGTTATTGTCAAAATAAAAACCTGGTCTAAAGGATTGGAAAGTTAGGACTTTTGGCAGCATAGTCATAACAGAGAAACAGGAGAGGAGGGAGGGGAGTACTTAATATAAATGATGATGGGCAGGGCATTTTGCACAAAGCTAGAGTCACTAATTAACAACAGAGTGGTGGCCCAGGACACCAACTGAGCACAGAGGAAGATGAAAGTCCAGATGGTGGGCTCTGATCCAAGCATACAGGGAATTAGACTGTGTTACAAGGTGGTTGCAAGGTGAGAGTAGGAAAATTTCCATTGAGCAATATGCTCTTATTAAAATGTAAGAGAATGACGACAACAAATTAGCCCTTGCATGGCAGAAACCCAGATCTTGATTTTGAGTCTCGTACATGTGCACATATGATGTGAAGGCTTTCCTAGATGATTCTATATTCAGTTGTACTGGCATAAGGAAAATGATAGTTAGTAAGAAGGGGGGAAATCCAAAGTTTGCCTGCCAGGTGTGCATTTAGAACAGATGTGAAATCGGCACACTGAGTGTGTAATGTGCACACTGTTCACATGTGCTGCATGTGTGCAGTGCATGTGCGTGGCATGTTTGTGCAATGTGCAGAGACCATCAACCAGGTCTGAAAGAGATGTTAACTTTTGAGAACAAGAAGAGAGAACCTTAGGCTCTATTTACACAGATGCTCTAACACCCATAAAATGGGTGTTACATTTTATTATATATGTTGTAGGGCACCATTGCAGCCAATCACCATTGGCCCTGTGCACACATGATGCCTCCACCCAGTTCCTCT
The DNA here is from genome assembly GCA_003113815.1 of Sphenodon punctatus. Taxonomy (NCBI): domain Eukaryota; kingdom Metazoa; phylum Chordata; class Lepidosauria; order Sphenodontia; family Sphenodontidae; genus Sphenodon; species Sphenodon punctatus. The sequence continues at coordinate 1,428,769 of QEPC01013643.1, forward strand.
GGGTGGTGATGGGTGTTGGCCGGTGGGTGGGGAGCATTTCCCTGGGTGGAGATGGGTTGGGGCGTCTGTGTAAATGCCACTTTCGGTTGGTCTTGGTGAGTGTTTGCTTCGGTCCAACACCCATCTCCACCCACACCCACCCACAGAGCAATGGACGCCACTGCTGGTTTATTTATACCTCTTCCCACATTTACTATCTTCGCCAATGTTCAGAAGGATTGGATAAAGTGTCCTGGTGGTATAAGCAATTAACTTATAAATGTATGTCTGACTAACATCTTTGTAGTCCAACCAGTGTACATGAAATTTTGCAGGGATGTATATCACACTTTCACAATCATCTCTGACAAATACCAGAAACCTGTGTTAAAGGATCCCAATTTTATATGCCTGCACAGCATATGCAGAGAAGGAGCCTATGCCAGGGATTCTCTTGTGTCACTGTGGTATACGATTGATTTGTGGTGCCAAATGGCCAGCAGAAATGTCAACCAAATATCCTCATTCTGTGCTGTGACCATCTCAACATCTCTCCCCCACTTGTTACTGGGAGGTCAGAAGCATCTGTTTAGGAAAGAGTCAATAGAGATTCTCTGATGTCCTCTGTCACAGTGCTGCAGGATGTGATTGTGATGATAATTGTCCAGCCTGGATGTGTAAACTATGTCTCCTGATTTCTGGGATGCTATCCCCAAAGTACCAGTTGTGTCCCTTCTATGCCCGCCTGAGGGCCACCTCCTATGCCCGCCTCAAAGCCACTACTGATTGGCCCTGTAAAGCTGGAAGCATGCAGTAATTGGCCAGTGAATGTGTCTGTCAGTCTTCTGGGTTGCTCCACATCCTCTCTCCTACAGCCTCTCTCCCCCTGCCATGCCAGGTGCCTGCTTCTGACTGACACTGCATGTGCTGCTATTTATCTGAATAATGGTCTTCAAGGGGACAACATCAATTGCTTATAAAATTGGGCCCCTTTATCAAATTTTCCTGTAGTTTGTCAGAGATGACAGGGAAGGTATGTAATACATTACTACCAAATATCTTGTAAACAGAATGGAATATACAAACGTTACAGCTGCAAAAGTATTTTAAAGTTAATGTCTTATACGATCAGAACCCTTCAACCAATCTTTCTGAGAATTGGCAGGTGTGTTAAGCTTGTGGAGGGATATTCACAGGTTTCATGCAAATAGCCATGAATGTGTATGGCGCTTTTCTTAAAGTCACAACATTCAATTGCTTCTACAATCTGTTCCTTTTATTGAATCATTTGAAAGGTTGGTACACATAATGCCCTCCAATAGGGGTACAAGCACCCCAAATGTCCTCATAATTGAATAAGAAACAACAACGTTATAGCCAAAAATACATTTTTCAGTGTTTTCCATTATTTCAAAAACAAAATGTCATTTTTGTCATTTTCGTTATTGCAATAATGATAATGAAAATAGCGATTTTTGTTATCATTATTGTAATAACAAAAATGACATGTACACCCCTAAGGGCACTCCTGGCTGATCTCAGAGGTGGTCTTTCAGATACATGGTGCCGAAGCTGTTTAGGGCTTTATAAGTCAAACCCAGCACCTTCAATTGTTCATAGGAAGCTATTGGCAGCCAGTGCAGATGCTGGAGGACCCGTATAATGTGCTCCCTGAAAATATTTTATTTATTAAATTTTTAATTTAATACCCTGCCTCTCCTGCCATCAGGCAGCCTGGGGTGGCTTACAATATAAAACATTTTTAAAACTACAAAAAGGAGGGCGACATTTAGCACCCCCATCCCAACCCCACCCCCATCCCAACCTCTACCCTTTTACCCCTCTCCCCCACCAAACGCCTGGTGGAACAGCCAGGTCTTACAACTTTTCCGAAAAGAGGGGAGGTCTGTGGCCAACTGCACCCCCACCGGAAGGGAGTTCCACAGCTATGGCATGGCCACTGAGAATGCCCTCTCCTGTGTGGACCCAGAAAACTCAGAGGACCTCAAGCAGGGCACTCCTGGATGACCACAGGGGTCAATCCAGCACTCGGGGGTGAGGCGGTCCCACCGGTAGGCAGGGCCTAGACCATTTAGGGCTTTATAGGTCAAAACCAATACCTTGAAGTGGGCCTGGAATGCTATTGGAAGCCAGTGCAGAGCACAGAGCACCGGTGTTATGTGTTCCTGGGGGCCCAATGCCAACAAGAGATGGGCCTCCGCGTTCTGCACTAGCTGCAGCCTCCAAGCCATTGTCATGGGTAGCCCCACATAGAGCGCATTAACATAGTCTAGTCTAGAGTTGATGAAAGCATGGATGAGGGTGGCCAGGTCAGAGTCTGAAACATACGGCCAAAGCCACCGCACCAGATGTAATTGGCGAAAGGCATTCCTCACCACAACCTCCACCTGGACATCCAGGCATAGCTGCACATCGAGTAGCACCCCCAGACTCGGCACTTGGGGAACCAATGCAGGACAGACCTTGTCCACAACAGGGGCTGTTACCCCATCGCCTTACCCACCAGCATCACCTCCATCTTGCCAGGATTCAACCTCAGTTGGTTGGCCCTCATCCAGTCCCCCACAGCCATCAGACACTGGGTAAGCACCGAGACCGCAGGGCCTGGGTCTGTTGTAAAAGAGAGGTACAGCTGGGTGTCATCCGCATATTGATGACACCGCATGCCGAACCTTCTAATCACCTCACCGAGTGGCTGCATGTACATGTTGAACAGGAGAGGGGAGAAGACAGAACCCTGTGGGACACCACACGAGAGGTCTTGGTATGATGAAAAACATTCTCTGAGTACCATTTGCTGAGTTCTTCCTGCAAGGAATGAGCAGAACCATTCAAGAAAAGTCCTACCCACTCCTGCACAATCCCGCAGGCGCATCACCAACATCTCATGGTCAACAGTAACAAAGACAGCCGAAAGATCGAACAACACCAACAGGGTCAACCGACCCCGGTCTAACTCTCGGTGCAGGTCATCCACCAAGGCCACAAGCACAGTCTCGGTGTCATCTCACAGACGAAATTCCAACTGGGAGGGACCAAGGAAACCAATGCGATCCAGATGTCCCTGCAGCTGCTGGGCCACTATCAGTTCAATAATGGGTAGTGGCCCATTAGAGACAGGTTCATAGCTGGCAACGGAGTCAATGTCAAGCAATGGTTTCTTGAGCAGAGGCTGCACCACTACCTCCTTGAGGCAACCCGGCCCTCTGCCCTCCCGGAGGGAGGCATTGACCACCCCCGCCAACAACGGCCCCATTGTATCCCTGCAAGATTTCACCAGCCAGGATGGGCACAGGTCTAACTCACAAGAAGTGGCCCTAACCACGCCAAGGACCCTGATCACATTGGTGGGCACCACTGACTGGAATTGATCCCACAAAACTGGACAAGATGGGGCTTCCATAACCGCCGGCTCTCCTAATGTAATAAATGCAGCATCAAAGTCGTGGTGAATACCAGCGATTTTATCCACAAAATAGTCCACAAACATGTCACAGCATGCCGTACATGACTCCACTCTTAGGTGGAGGGAGGCCGGACTGACCAACCCCTGCACCACCCAGAAAAGCTCCGCTGGATGGGACTTAGCAGATGCTATGAGGGCAGCAAGAAACTCTTTTTTTGCTGTCCTCATAGCCACAGCATAGGCTCGTAAACTAGCTCTATGCTGCAATCTGTCAGCTTCAGTGCGAGAACGGCGCCACTGTCGCTCCATCCACTGCCCATTTCGCTTCAGCACCCACAGGTCCTCTGAATACCAAGGAGGCCTGTGGTGCTGTCACCTGGGAAGCTGACATCTAGGAGCTGTCCGATCAGTGGCCTCAGTTAGCAAGGTGTTTCTGAAAGCCACGAGGTCATCAATGAGACTGCTGTCAAAATCAGAGGATATCTCCCCCAGAGCCCTCCCTAACCACTCTGGTTCCATCAATCTCTGGGGCCGAACCATATGAATTGGTCCTGCATCCATTCAGGGGCAGACATGCGCCAGAAGAGAGGTCTGCAAGAGGTAATGGTCCATCCATGGCAAGGGCACTGCTGATATCTTCTCCCAAATAGTGGAACATCTGCCTCAAGGTCGGTGCAAAACATGAGATCCAGAGTATGCCCCCCCCATGTGTTGGGGCACTAACCACCTGGGACAGGCCCATGGTTGCATAGCGGCCATAAACTCATGATCTGTGCCCCCAAGGGTGGCATCGGCATGAATGTTGAAGTCCCCGAATACTAAAGTCTTCAGGGACCGCAACACCACCCTCAATACCACCTCCATCAGAGCATGCAGAGAGGCTATTGTACAGGTAGGTGCATGGTATACAAGCAGCACCCCTAAACTGTCCCCAGCCAAATCAAACACAAGGTGAAGGACCTCCATACCAACCATGGTTTGCACTGGAAACCTCCTCACGGACCATCCCTCTTTAAAAATCATGGCTACACTCCTCCCTTCCCCCCGTCCCTCCAACTGTGGCTGATGTTACATGGAATACCCAGCCGGAACAAGGTCAGCCAGAATAGGCTCTGAGTCGAGGTCCAGCCAGGTTTCTGTGATAAATACGAGGTTGGCAGCTGAGTCCAGGATCAATTCCTGGACAGTTGTTGCTTTATTCACCACCGACCTCGCATTCAACAGCAGCAGCGAAGGGTCAGAGGCTCTCTGATCATGACCCATCTGTTAAACTGCCTGGGGGCTAGTAAGCGGGACTTGTACTAAGCACCTGTCCCACCTCAATGATCTTACACCCCTCCACCCAGGACCATATCTTCCCTGGTCTGTCATGACCCCAATGGCTGTGACCCTCTGCCCGGCAGGGCCCCGCAGTCCTGGTCTCCCTTTGGCTGCCCCACCCTGGCGGCCAGGGAGATAACCAGCCCCCATCCTCTCCTCCTCCCTAACCCTTTCAGCAATCCCAAACATCCCTATATACCCAAGTATACCCCAATACCCTTTCCCCCCACCCTAACCCTCCCACTAACTCTCCCCTTCCTTTCCGAACAACTCTTCCCCCAAATACCCCCTATCCCCCCAATACCATATAACATAACCTCCCCCAATCGTACCCCTCACCTCCCTATCCACCCACGTCTTCCCACAAAATCTTCTGTCAGTTGGGAATATGATACACAGTCCAGTTCCCTGCCCCAGCCCTCTCAGGTCCTGCCCAAGGGCTCTTTGGCATGCACCTGCGGCACACGTCTGCAGCACTGCCGACAGGCACATGGCTTTATAATCCCTGTCAGGGATGACACCCTGCCAGAGAAGCTGGTCTGTATCTGTGGCCCCATCCCCTCTCCCTTTGTCACTGGGAGTGGGGGGGGGCGTGGGCTCCAACAAGACCTGGTCTGGCCGGCTGCAGGGCACTCCCTGTGTGGCTCCCAGCCCCTGCTCTAAAATGGGGTGAGCCCTGGGTGGCTTCGAGTCCCTGCTCTAAAATGGGGTGAGCCCTGGGTGGCTTCGAGTCCCTGCTCTAAAATGGGGTGAGCCCTGGGTGGCTCCCAGCCCACACTGTCTATCAGGCGGGGCAAGCCCTGGATGGCTCCTGGCCCCCCAACAGAAGGCAGGCACAGATTTTAGATGCAGGTTTTTTTTAAACCCAGAAGGAACAACTCTGATCATGTAGCTCTCCTTGTAAATAACGTAGTACAAACATTTTTGCATTTGCCTTTTGTATTAGGCTTTAACAGAACATGGGCAATGTGCAATCTGTGCTAGGACTGAAATGAGAATCATTCTGATTCTCGTGAGAATTGAGAAATGTTACTGAGATCTTGACAAGTTTTTGGCACCGATCTGCACCACGTTTTGGTGCAGATCTTGTCTGCCAATCTGCACATGTGTGGCACCATTTGCATATGCAGAGACCAGCTGCACTGTTCCAAAATGGCACCGATGTTGCCAGCACCATTTTAGAATATGGCTGGTCATGCGCAGGACATCCCAGGTGGTCATTTGTGTGCAATTTTTTTATTTTTCTGTTTGCTTTGAAGCATCTGCCTCTTTAGTGAATCCACTTCCTTTCCTGCTCCTGCAGAGAAGCAGAGAGCATGGAAAGAAGTCCTGGAGCAGACCTAGATTTGAAGAGAAGCAGCCAGGTGAGTCAAAGCTTATTTTGTTTCCTTAAAAACAAGTACAGAGGAGACTGAGAGTCTTGTTTTTCTCAGCAAGAGTCAGGGCAATTCTTGGCTTATTCTTGTTTGCAAGAACGAGCCAAGAACCCAGGTTCACACTGACAAAAGCAAGGAAGCTCAACCAAAGGGTGTGCATGTCATTTTTGTTATTACAATAATGATAATGAAAATTGTCATTTTCATTATCGTTATTGCAATAACAAAAATGACAAATAATAATGAAAATAGAAACAAAAACGGCTTTTTGTTTTTGAAATAAAGGGGAAAAAACTGAAAAACTTATTTCAGGCTATAACATTTTTGTTTCTGATTCAAGGCTGATGAAACTTGGGGAGATTGTACCCCCAATGAAGGGCACTATGTGTACCACTTTCAAAAAGATTAGATAAAGGGAAGCTATTTTAGAAGCAACTGAATGTTGTGATTTCAAGAAAAGCTGCGCACACATTCATGGCTACAACATCTTTATCTTCCATCCAATTTGCATGAAATCTTTGAATATTATGTCCCTCCACAAACCTAACAGTCCTGCTACTTTTCAGATTGGATAAAGGACTCTGTGCTTGGAGGGAGCTCTGGGCAAATGCAGAACAGACCTGAAGTTAGACTGTGGTTATCCTTTGTGCCTACTCACAGCTCCCAACACAGGCTGTTTGGCTGTTGGGGGAGTGCAGAGAGTGCAGATTGATGATTAGCCCTTTTCTGTGATTAACCCATGAGCAGTTTCCCTTTAGGGGGAAGGGCATTGACCTTCTTGAGCCCTAGTGGAGGCAACAGCACTAAATAGCAGTGCTGTTGTCACTGCAGCTGAGTGGTGGTGGGGAGAGGTTTAGAGTCCTTACTGCATCTGTGCTCAGGCAGTAGGCTCCCCTGCCCACAGCACATCAGCACAGTAGAAAGGGGGGGCAGGGTGAGAGGAGGGGCTGAAAAGTCAGTGACTGGGCTCCATAAGAGCCCAGCCACTGAGATTGGCCTTTGGGTGGTGACTCTCCCTGCCCTGAGGCTAATCTGAGAGAAGAGGGTAGGGGAGGAGAAGCAGAAACAGCCTAGTGCTGTCCCTATCCCCACCCTCCAAAGCAGCAGTTGTCACTGTAGAGCTCGGCCTAAACCCACAGGCGAGTGAGTGAGTGGCAGGGTAGAAGAGGTAATTTCATGGGGTCCCGCTGGGGGATGAAAAGGGTGAGAGAGGGAGTGGTGCCCTGCTGGAAGAGGCAGGGGACCAATGTGTTTGGGGGACAGACAGGGAGAAGAAATCAAAGAAGTGAGCCTGCTGACTGGCCAGCTAACCAATTAGCCAGTTCCTTTAACCCCATGCCAGTGAATGAGCTGGGTTCCTTGGATCTGGCTCCCTCACTTTTGTGTGTGCAGGGTTAAAGAATCTGACTGTTCTCTTGGGACTCATGAAAACAGACCTCCCCCTCCCCCTTCCGCTCTGCATGTGAAGAGAAGGTGAAAACTAGTGAGTGGGGTTCCTTAACTGTGTGCATGCCAGAATGGGAGGGGGCGAGCCAGGTTCCTTCTACCTTGTTCGATTTCTCCCCTTGGGTGTGGGGAAGAATCAGCCTCCTCATGCAGGAGTGAGCTGGGTCCCGTCTCTGTTTCTTCCTCCTCCCTCCAGGAGGTGGGGCTAGGGGGAGAGGAGTCAGACTGGGGTCTGAGTGGGTAGGTGTGGGAGTGTGTTTGTGGTGGGGGGTGAATGAGAGAGAGGTGTGTGTGTGTGTGTGTGTGTGTGTGTGTGTGTGTGTGTGTGTGTGTGAGAGAGGGCTCTGAGGGGTGAGTGAATATATTGTATCATTCCACTCCAGCTCACCGAATCCCACTAACATTTGTAATCATCATCCACCAATGGCCTGATGTTTACAAAGCAGGGTCAAGATTGTGGTGAGCCTCTTCAAGGTGATGGCGGGGTACTGGTCAGAATTAGAGCTGAAATGAGTACCTGCAAAAATGGGTATACCGGTCATATTTCTGGTACTCAAATCAACCTATCAAGATCAGGTATGCATCAGTTCCCAATTTTGACCCAATTCAGGTACCCAATGTCCCAGAATGTTGACTTCTGGTACCGATTTTTTGGTTTTCTGTCCCAGTGTGCCAACTTCCAGTCTCGGATTGTCAGCTTCCAGCCCTGATTGTTTTCCATGCCAATCTTTTGGCTTTTCCTCCTGATATATCCTTTGGTAATTGGAAACTCAAAAAATCGGTACTGGAAATTACTGATTTTTTTAGTTTCTGGGTACCCGATCAGTAATTGAGTAGCCTGTCAAGTACCTGATGTGGTGCTCGAAAATGTGGATATTACCTATGATAGCAATTCAGCTGCCTGTTTCACCTCTGCCCTGTTTAACTGTGATATACATAGATATCCAGGGAACTTCTGTGTTTTGGTGAGTGAAGAGGCCGTGCCTGAGATGTTCTCATGGAAACGAATTATTGGAAAGGAAAAGGACAACTGATCGAGCCTGGCAGTGCTCCTTCACACACACACACATCAGCAGCAGAGTTGATCAGGGAAGTGTGTGCAGCCGTCTCAGAACATATATGGAGTGAAAATAAAGGGAATACAAATATGCCTGACAGGAATTCCCTCAGAAATTCAAATGAATACTCATGGGCAATGTTTTGTACTATGAAGTTGGTTTTAGTGCAGGAACTCTTATGTACAATCCTGTTAAATGTTGCTGTCACAAACTTCTGCCTACTACTTATCATTACTAAAGTGCTACTAGTCATACATAGACTGTAAAGGAATCTCAGAACTTTCCCACGCTACGGGTGTCTTTTCCTTTTGCCATTGTATAGACTGTATTGTGGACACACAACAGTATGATCATTGTAACTGAATGAGGGTGAAATCTCAGCCTGAAGTCAATGGGAATTTTGCTAATGACTTTTCACCCTAAGTTGCTAAATGTTGCTGTGATATCAGGAATAGCAGTGATCATGAAAGAATTTTGTGCTACAAAACTCCAGAATCAGTTGCAATAAATTAACATACAATTTCAATCCACTGTTTCCCTGTAATAATTCACTGCAATATATTGTGATAGATAGATGCTTCAGCATTTTCATTGTGTATGCAGTGACAGCAAAGCATGAGTGTGGCACAGAGGTGACCAACACCATTAAATAAGAGGTCTGCATTAGAAAGTTCCTTAATATACATATAAAAGCCTAGGTGAAGAATTTAGGGAAAAGATCAGACGAAACTCTTCAGAACTACAGATCATAAAGAGCAGGCTTTAAATCCAATGCCAAACACAAAAGTGAATATAGAGTTTCTTAGAGATGGTCCATAACTTTTAAACATTTCATTCTGAAGAGCAGCTAAAACAGAAAGGCCATATTCAGCAGTAAGTTCAGAGGGAGTATCTTGTATCATTCTTTTGGTCCCTTTAATGTATATCATTCATACACTAGTATGGACTCATTCCTACTCCTGGGACTTGAATAATTTCTGAGTTACTCCATTGTAACTGGAAATGACACCACTGAAGTGAATGCATACATGTGGTGTAAAACCAGTGTAAGGTAGAGATGAGTAGAATCAGGCCACAATTGAGTGCAGAGTGAGTACAAAAGCCTACTGGCTCAGAAAAGATGTGTTTTGTACTTGCTTTGCACAGGGTTGTACAATGCTGCGAAGAGCCATTCCCTTGCGGAACTATTGTCTTACTTAGATTTCATGAGACTCAAATATTGAATATAAGTCCATCTCCTCCTTTGCATTTCATCTTAGAATTTGATCACAGAATCTGTGTCAGGGATCCGTGTTCACTGTGCTAACCCCATTGAGGGCACCGTACTGCATTGGCATGGCCTGAGTGTAACAGTGCCTCCAAACTGACTGGAAGTAAGGATGATGATTAACAACAGGGATGAACAAATGTGTGTGAAAACAGGCTTCCCTCGCCCCGCTCTGATTTATCTGACACATTTTTACATCATCAGTATGTAAATTATGCTAAGTTGCACCCAGTTATCTATGTGTGAGGGAGTCAATGTAGGCCTGAGAAGGAATGTGAAAATGTGACTGTTAGGTGTTTAAAGATACAGCAGCTTTTACACCTCCCCTTTGAGTGTTGTCTTGAGTATTAGTGTGACAGAGGCTGTTTTTAAGTGATACATTCAGAATGTTCTAGGGGTTTTAATGTCATTCTTAAGGTGATTGTCTAGATAGTTGGAATGTTAAAAAACGTGATGCTTCCAGCTTGCTTCCAGGTTTTAGAATGTTTTTGTAAAACACCTTTTCAAGGTTTTATCAAAACATTCTAAATGAAGAACGCTATGCAACAGTCATTTGCAACAGTCATCTGCACAGACAGAACATTCTAATCTTTTATCCATCCTTTAGCCATCCAGGAACTTTCCTTTACATCTGGGAACTTAATATTTATTTATTTTATTTTATTTAATAGATTTTTATACCGCCACATCCTGCACAGCAGCTCGGGGCGGTTAACAACAATAAAACAGTTTAAAACATTTAAAATACAAATATAAAACATATCAATAAAACAGGGTGGTATATAATCATAAATAAATATATAGGTGGGGGATTAAAAATCACCCCCCCCTCCCTCCCAAAGGCCTGGGCAAACAGCCAGGTCTTACAGTTCCGCCGAAATGTCAAAAGGCTTGGGGCCAGGCGAGCTTCCTCCGGAAGGGAGTTCCACAGCCGCGGCCCTACCACCGAGAATGCCCGCTCCATCGTGGCCCCCCGCTTAACACGGGGGACCTCCAGGAGGGCACCCCCGGCAGACCGCAGGAGTCGTTCCGGGGCGCGAAGGGCGAGGCGGTCCCTAAGGTAAGAGGGGCCAAGGCCGTATAGGGCTTTATAGATCATTACTAGGACCTTGAACCTGGCCCGGCACACTATCGGCAGCCAGTGCAGCGCTCGGAGCACCGGTGTAATGTGCTCCCGGCGACCCGTCCCCGTAAGAAGACGGGCCGCCGCATTCTGCACCAGCTGCAGCCTCCGGGCCAGGAACAAGGGAAGCCCCACGTAGAGCGCGTTACAGTAGTCGAGTCGCGAGGTGACGAAGGCATGGATGAGGGAGGCCAGGTCCGGGCCAGAGACATACGGACGCAGCCTACGTACCAGATAAAGCTGGCGGAAGGCAGCCTTCGCGACTGCCTCCACCTGCTGCTCCAGCCGCAGGCCTGCGTCCAATATGACCCCCAGACTCCGGACCTGCTGAGCTACAGGGGGGCAAACCCCCCCAATCAGGGGGGCCACCACCCCCTTCGCCCTCCCCACCACCATCACCTCCGTCTTATCTGGGTTGAGCTTCAGTCTGCTCCGCCGCATCCAATCCGCCACGGCCTCCAAACATTGGGATAGCACCGAGACAGCAGGGTCTGGGTCGGTAGAAAACGAGAGGTACAGCTGAGTATCATCAGCATACTGGTGACATCGCACCCCGAACCCTCTCACGACCTCCCCCAAGGGCTGCATATAGATGTTAAATAATAATGGAGACAAGATCGATCCCTGCGGAACGCCACACGGTAAGGCGCGGGGGCTCGATGTTTCCTCCCCCAACACCACCCGCTGGCTCCTCCCCGAGAGGAATGAACGGAACCATTCAAGAACAGTCCCGTCCAGACCCCCCCGGTCACGCAGTCGTCTCAACAGCAGCCCATGGTCCACGGTGTCAAAAGCGGCCGAGAGATCGAGCAGGATGAGAAATGTCGAACATCCCGCATCCATCTCCCGGCGGAGGTCGTCCACCAAGGCCACCAACGCCGTCTCGGTGCCATAGCCGGGGCGGAACCCAGATTGAAACGGGTCAAGGAGCCCGATATTATCTAGATGACCCTGGAGCTGGAGCGCCACTGCCCGCTCAATAACCTTCCCTAAAAAGGGAAGGTTAGAGACAGGTCGGTAGCTGGCGAGCGCGTCTACGTCCAACGATGGTTTTTTCAGCAGGGGGCGCACCACAGCCTCTTTTAAGCAAGGCGACAACCTCCCCTGCCGAAGGGACGCATTCACCACCCTCGCCAGCACCGTCCCCAACGTCTCCCCGGAAGCTTTTATTAACCAGGACGGGCATGGATCTAGTTGACAACACGTGGCCCTCACAGACCCCAGGACATCCACCACATCGGCTGACGTCACTTCCTGAAACTCGCCCCATAAAGATGGACCAGACGGACCCTCCGCCCCCCCGCTCTCTTCCCCTACTGCTATCAACCCAGCGTCGAAATCGGCCTGAATCCGAGCGATCTTGTCTGCGAAGTAGTTGACAAACTCCTCACAGCGGGCCCGGGACAAGTCCCCATCCAGGCGGAGGGAGGCCGGACTCACCAGCCCCCGCACCACCCGAAAGAGCTCCGCTGGACGCGACTTCGCAGACGCTATGAGGACGGCGAGGAATTCCTTCCTCGCCGTCCTCACAGCCTCCACATAGGACCGCAAATGGGCCCTGTGGAGAAGACGATCGGAGACAGACCGAGTCCGACGCCAGCGTCGCTCTAGCCTCCTGCCCATACGCTTCATACACCGCAGGCCCTCAGTAAACCAAGGAGTCCTGCGGTGACGAGACCCAGGCAGAAGGCGCCTCGGAGCCACCCTGTCAATGGCCTCCTCCAGCAAGATGTTCCAATGCCGGACCAGCTCATCCACAGAGTGACCGTCCACATCCAGGGTAAGTTCCCTCAGGACCTCCTGGAACCGCTGGGGTTCCATCAGCCTCCGAGGGCGGACCATCCTAACTGGTCCCTTCCCCTTCTGGAGGGGGCGCGCTAAAAGACCGGCCTGAAGGAGGTAATGGTCCGTCCACGACAAGGGCACCGCTGTCACCTCCCCCACAACCGGACCCCCCGCCTCAAGGCCAGAGCCGAAGATCAGGTCGAGGATATGTCCCCCCACGTGGGTCGGGCAGATCACCTCCTGGGACAAGTTCATAGTTGCCATGGCGGCCATGAACTCCCGCTCCGCCCCAACAAGGCCGGCATCGGCGTGGACGTTGAAGTCCCCCAGAACCAAAGTCCTGGGGGAGCCCAACACCACCTCCGAGGCCAGCTCCGCTAGAGCGGTAAGGGATGCCGCCGGGCATGAAGGGGCCCGGTACACCAGCAGCACCCCTAGCTTGCCCCCAGCCAAATCGATCACCACGTGCAGAGCCTCTACACCCACAATCTCCGGCACTGGATACCTCCTAACAGGCCAGTCTTCCCTAAAAACAATAGCTACGCCTCCTCCCCGGCCGCTCATGCGGGGCTGATGCTGCACGGCATACCCAGCTGGAACCAGATCCGCCAAAGTTGGACCGGCCAGATCATCCAGCCAGGTCTCCGTGATGCATGCGAGGTCCACGGCCCCATCCACGATCAAATCGTGGATAATCGGGGCCTTGTTGACCACGGACCTCGCATTCATCAGCACCAGCCCCCCACGCGCGGACCCTGGACCCGGCACCTCCCTCCCCCTTAGTGGGGGGGTGATGACCTCCACCTCCCTCAGGCACCGTGGACCCCTAGGGGCCCGTGCCTTCCCACCCCATGGACCATACCGTCCGCGCCCCATCACGACCCCAATGGCCATGCCCTCCCCTCCGTCCACCCAATCCCGGCCCTTCAGACCTGGCTGCTTGCCCCCCGGCCCTCCCTCCCCCCCTCCCCCCCATAACCCTCCCCCCCCAACCATACCCTCCCCATTCTCCCTCGGTCTCCCCCTCTCACGGGGAGACCGAGCCACCCCCTCCCCCCCAACCCTCCCGGTCCTCCCCCTGCTCTCACCAGGGGGAGTCCCTGGGTCCACCCCTCACATTACCCCCCGCATCAATACCCCCACCCTACCACCCTAGCCCTAAAAGATAAAACAGCCTGCCCAGAAAAACACAAAAAAACCCCTGCCACCCCCTGCAGTCCCCCCCAAAGTGCCCCTGAAAGTGCCGCGCCCTTTGGCCGCGGCCCTTCGGCCGCGAGCCTGCGGCCGCAGCCTGCAGCTCCAGCCGCTGTCTGTGGGCTTTGTAGCCCCCGCTACTTCCGGGTGGGGGGGGAGGGGACAGGACAGCCCACGTGGCTGCCCTCTGCGTTCCCCCCCCTGCCCCCAACTCACGGTTGTCCTTCTTGTCCCCGCAGGTATCCTGCGGGGATGAACCAGCTGCGGCGGCGGCCCCAGCGGCTTGCAGCAAGGCAGGTGGTGATGGGAGCGGCGGCGGCGGCGGCGTGGAGGCAAACCCCCCCCCGCCCCCCCCCCGCATTCTATACCCTAATAGAATGTCACAAATCAATAGTGGTAATTTAGCCACAGAAACCAGACTGATTATGACGATGGCATCATTCTGACAAGTCAAGTAAGAATAAGTTTGGAACGGTATAGTGTGGCAGTTTTAAAAACAGTCAGAGTGCAGCGGTCACTTCTTCCTCCCTGGCACACAAGGAGTTAATCCTCTCTTTCCCTAGATACCCCAAGGAAGAGTGGTTGGAGAAGCAGGCAGATGTGAATTCTTGTGTGGAGAACAAACTTAGTCCCCTGAGTTGCTAAGCGAACTCCAGATTTTACGTTTGTTTTGCTTTGCTTAACAGTAATTGGTTTTGATGCTTATGCCAATATAGGTTTGCTCCTGCTGAAAAATCCTGCTGACTACTGTGGTGGTGTTTCCACTGAGTCAGCCCACTAACTTACAGTTAGTTTTAAAGTTTTGAACCTATATCATTCCTGGGTCTTAGGAGCAAATAGGTGACTCATTCTCTCCTTGCCCAATTTGTATTTCTAAATATCACTGACATGTTCTAGAGAGAGAGAGAGAGAGGAAAAAAAGAGCTTCTTAATTAAATGAAATCTACTAATGGGAATAAAAGAGTTGAGAGTAACCTTTGGCTGTCTGCGTGTACCCAAAGGACACGAGACACATATGGCTGATACTGCTAAATATTTGTCAGGCTCTATTGTTGCTGGGTCCATTATTAATAGGTTTTCATCTCTTCTTCCAAAATCAATGGTTCCTTTTGTTGGATTTAGATTTTCATTGCAAACCCTTGCCTCCAATAACAAAAGACGGCTGGTTTAGCAATGATATTTGCTCGGGAGCCTAACATCAGGTGATTCAGACTGTCCATTAATAGTCTTTATTTTATTCCTAGGGAGTACTCATCAATTTACTTGATCTCATACTGTGTTTGGCCTGATTTCCTATTGAATAGGAAAATGCTTGCCCCTAGTTTCATCAGAGGCTTTAAATCCTGAATAGGGAGAAAAACTCATTAAGGTCAAAAACTTGAATAATGAGTTTGAAAGAAAAAGAACTTTAGAATCCTTTACCCTTGAATCCTTGCCAAGAGTTTTCCAAAGCAGCCCTATACAGTATTGGTGTTTTATTTAGTGAGAACCTAATGATGTCAGTTAGCCTTTTCAATAAACCAAATCCAAAGAAGAGGAGAAACAAGGCTATGAGTGTTAGCTTTACATTTCATTAACTGATTTATTACAGATATCAGTAATGATAATATGCCAATAATAGCACTCAAACATCAAGTCTGAAAGGGTCATTTGTATTAGAGGCATGATTGGATTGACTTGAATATAGGGAACATTTCTCTCTCCTTGGTAACACAATTAAAAGACACAATAAGAAGAGGGATTGATATTGGCCAAGTAGCATTAGCACTTTATGCTGTTTTAGGACAAAGAATGTAGCCAACTATAGTTTATTATTAACTATCAATAAATGCATACCTCCCAACAGTCCCTACTCCGGAGGGACAGTTCCTCTTTTGGTGTTGAGTAGGGGGTGAAGTGAGTACTTCATTTAGGATTCTTGGGACATACTTGCATTTTTCGGGCACCACAATGGGCACCCACCGAGTTACCTGGCCCCCTATCGTGTGCCTGGCTGCCCCTTCCCCCCCCCCCAAAAAAAGTGCACTCCCCAGGCTGACTCACCCAGCTGCTGCTGCTTCTCTTCCCATCTGCTGCACAGCTGAGCCGGGTTGTTCCTGCTCGACTTTTCTGAGTAGGGGGAGAGAAGCGACGAGGCCTCTCCTGCTGCACCAAGCCCAGTGTTCGCAAGGCTGACTCACTGGACTGCTGTTGCTCTTCTCAGCCACTGCTCAGCTGAACTGGGTTCTTCTTGCTCAGCTTTTCTGAGCGGGGGGAGGGGGTGCTAAAGGCATTGCATGTGGAACCCGAACACACACTCTGCTATGGGAACTGTGGTGTGCTGCATGCCTATCCAGCTGGCGTGATGAGAGAGGCCTTCTCGCTTCTCCCCCTGCTTAGAAAAGTTGCGTGGGAAGAGCCCAGCTCAAGTGAGCAGTTTCTGGGAGGAGAGCAGTGGCTGGGTGAGTCAGCCCAGTGTCAGGCGCCGCGATCCGGTATGGGGGGTGAAGCGCGGCTCCGGGAGAAGCCCAGGGGGATCCCCAGAAAACCTCCCCCCTGCACGGGTCATAGCCCCGCCCCTGCAAACCATCCCCACGCCGGTTACCTCATCCCCGCTGCAGAGGAATGCGCCGCACGCGCTCGCACAAGCCCCGCCCCGACGTAGCGAACGCATAGCGGCACAACGCACGTCGTAGGGGGCGGGGTTTCCAGGGGCACATGTTCAGTGGCCTTTAAAAGGACCGGCGGGGCATTGGCTCCCCGCCGGTAATCA
>QEPC01013643.1:1445784-1489315 GCA_003113815.1 Sphenodon punctatus
CCCCTCCCTTTTCTCACCCCTAGCCCTGAGCCCCCTGGTTCCTGCACTGCCTCACGATACCCCCACTGTGTACCACCGGTGGGTGATTGAACTCTCCTGGTCTAATTGCTCCAAGTGTGTAGAACGCCTGAACTTCCCCTCTTTGTCTGTTTCCTCCCTGGTTGGCATTACCTCTCTCCACCCCTATGATGATAAGGGTTGCCTTGTAAACAGCAAGGAAAGCCCACCTACTATCCTGAGGGGAATACCGGGAGCCTCGTTACAACCAGAGAGAGGGATTGCCACCCTCTCCCCCCTTACCCTCTCTCCGTCTCTCTCCCCTTTCTCCCCGAGAGACCGTAACACCCAGGAAGCATGTGGGTATTGGCTGAGGGGGAGAAGCTCGTCTCTTTGGCCACTCAGAATGTTTGGAAGTATGTAAATATTTGTAATTGACTTATGGGCTTGTGTCTTGCATGTGGCTATTTTTTTAGAATCATAGGAAACATGGAATGGCTGGTCTGAACTAGCTCAATGGGGGCTTGGAGGGGTGGGTTAAGGAGAGTGGCTTCATGGGAAGGGATGGAGCTTTGGAGGAGCCCCATCTCCCCAGATGACACCAGCATCTGGCGCAGTTAGAGTAAAAATCCGACTGCATTATACATGAATGGAACTTGTTCTCCTAAGTCACTTTAGACACCTTGACAGATTTTCCCCAGCGGGATTTGGTCACACTTATTGAAATGAATAATAATAATTCCTGTGGAATTACATTAGTGTGAAAATTATCTGAATTAAGTCCTTGGTTTTGTGTCTAACAATAGCCTGCGGTGCGAATATCTGGTATCACTGGGAATCTTATTATGTTGTTACTTTCTTAGGACTTGGTATGTTTGCCTTAACCCAGCTTTCTACCAACTGCTCTGTGAAACTCAGCTGTAGATTTAATTTTTATATCACAGTGGGAATTATGTTGGAACCTGAACTCCAATAACTTAAACTTGACAGGAGAGGTGAAACTTTTTTATTATTATTATTTTCTTTTAAACAAGTTCACTGCCAGTTTGCTTCAAGAAATTGCAATGTAACTCCCAGAAATGGTCATGCTACCAATATAACATGTGAACTCTGAAAGTCTTCTTGAGAAATGGAACAAGTGGAAACATGAATCTTCTTGACCTGGCACTTGACCCTGTGCTATGTCATCATAGGCCTTGCTTAAATGGAAGCTCCTGCATTGACTGAAATGATCAACAGTGCAGCAAACACTGGAGGGAAAAGGAGGCAGTCTTCCAGAGATACTGGATGAACTCCAGCTGCTATTGAAGATCATGACAAAGCTCCTGCTGATTTCAGTAGACTCAGGATTTCACCCATTGTATTTAATACTTAGGAGTAGGACAAGAGGAGTTGTATATTATCAGCACTTTTAAAAGGGGGCTCTTTCTTGGGTGTGTGTGAAAGGCAGAAGCATCCAGCATTCTTAGCTGGCTAAGTATCGTGATTGCTGTATTCCGGTGGGTAAAAAGGTCGATCATTTATTTCTCTTTTTAAACCTCAAAACACGTACAGTGTGAGCAATGGCTAGAGCAATGCTAACTTATCAACAGCCCATGTATCTAACTTGGAAATGTATGGTACTGTCATAAATACTCCTGTCTATAGCAAGGATGCATGAATACAGGTGTGGGACCCTAGCCATATGGCTAATGAAATGGGTTAAAGTATTTTGGGGAAAGTGTATTTTAAAAGATTTTAAGTAACACAGTTAAATTAAATATTGTTTAAAAATGCACTACCACCAAGTGTTTAATAACACAAGTCAGCTAAGAGTAACTCTAGAATTTATCCGGTTTTTCTCTCTTTTTTCTTTAAAAAAAAAACATACATTTTTTTTCATAGACTACACCAGTCCAGAGAGAGTAGGTTATTTGCTAAGCATGTCTCACCACTGGACTCTCTGCTTAGGCTTCCCCAAAAGATAACACCTGGTGCCAAATTCTGCTCTGTTACACTGGAGTACAAAGTAATTGTATTCCTCTGGTGTATAAAACTGAATTTAGCCCTATCCACAAGTAAGGAGAAAGTGACCTACATCAGCACTGATAAATCCTTCACATGGAAGATTGTGTTCGGTTTTGGGGACCATTCTTCAAGAAAGCATAACAAATTAGAGAGGATACAGAGGAGACCAACTAAGATGATAAAAGGACTAGAATGAAAGCCATATGGGGAAAGGTTGAAATAACTGGGTATGTTTAGCCTAGAGAAAAGAAGACTAAGAAAGGAAGCGATAGCAATTTTCAAATATATGAAAGGATGGCACACAAATGATGATGAACATTTGTTTTCCACTGTCACAAAAGGCAGAATAAGAGGGAGTGGACTTAAATTGCAGTAAGGTAGACTTCAGTTAGGTATTGAAATTCCTATGAATTGCTGGGCAATGGAATAGGTTAGAGTTGTGGAATCTTTCTTAGATATTTTCAAATCCTGGCTGGACAATCATCTGACTACAATGCTTGTAGGCACAAGGCATCTTTCCTTGGAGCATGGGGTTAGAACAAATGACCTTTGAGATTCCTTCTTTCCCTACAATTCTATGATTTTATAATGCATGTACACCAAGGATGTGGAAGAAACTATAGATTATAATTCACTTCGATCATTGGGTAATTTCAGATGTTATTGCAACGCCTTTCCCCACAGTGGATCACAGTGGATCCCCTGTGGTGGCAGTGCTCCCATTAACATCTGTTTGACCCCCGCCAGGTGTTCACCACAATGAATCTCTGGTGGGGGTCAAACCTAACCACGGTTCTGGACCTCAGGCCGGCCGGAGGTTGAGAACCGTGGTTAGATTGGCCATGATCCAGAAAGGTGCAAAAGTAACATCAGTTTCCTTTCCCCAGTCTGGAATCACTCCTCAAACCATGGTATGGGATCGGGCGCAGCGGCCTCATTGGCCGCTACACCCGCCTGTCTCCCCGAGGGCAGTTGGCCGTGGAAGCATGGGTGGGTTGGGGCCACACATTGTGCTGCGCAGCCCCGCCCCCTCCCCGATTCCCCACAGTGATGGAACCTATCTAAAGGACAGCTGGCTTCATCATGGACCGGGATCTGAGAGAGATCCCAGTCCAGGGTTCAGTGTGGCAGGTCTTAGGGCCCATCATGTCTGAAAATACCCATTGATATACTCTGATTTTACTTATGCTGATGTAGATAAGAGTTACTCCGCTGAAGTCAGAGGAGTTACTCTACAATAAAACCAGTGTGACTGAGATCAGACTCATGTCCCTAATAATAATTTGGATATGAATGAATAGTGTAGAAGTAGAACATGCTACAATACTTTCTCAATCTTTTGAGCTATCCAAGGCTCCTATGCCTTGTCTCTTAAAGGCAAGAACTCTGGAAATGGTAGACAAATATAATCCTTCTCCCACTAATGGAAAAATTTTATTTATTTATTTATTCTACCCTGCCCCCCTCCTGCTCACAGAGCAGCTTGGGGCAGCTGTTTTATTAAGATATCACTCAAATTATTGCACCTAATCACACCTAGGCCTACCCTACATATCTCTCCACTACTAGAGGCTTCAGCTACCTGCCTTTGGTGCAGGCCTTTGCAGGCCTGTTTGGTGACAGGGGTGAAGAGGTTTTTTTTCAATTGGTTTTAGCTGTTTTAGTTGCGTGAGGTGTAAGGGGGAAGTGAGAACAGGGGTTGTAGGTAGGTGGCCTCAGGGGTGGGAGGAAGGGGTTGGAGAGAGTGCCCTCATCCCCCTGTGAAATGGTCGGTACAGGCATGGGGGAAGAGAGTGGGAGAGAGTACCCTGCCCCCTCAGTGGGGGTTACAGGCATGGGAGTGTGGGGGAGGGGAGGGAGTGTCTTGGCCCCCCTGTGAGAGGTGGGTACAGGCATGGAGAAATGGAGTAGGATGGGGTGTCCAATCTCTCTGTGAGAGGGCGGTACACTCAAGGAGGGGAGGGGGAAGAGTAGGGGTGGGAGTGACCTGGACCACCTAAGAGAGAGGGCATGGGAGAGGGAGGTGGGAGGGAGTGGTCTTGAGGGAAATGGGTGGGGGAGACTTTGTGGGGAGGATAGGGGTCAGTTTGAAGGGTAGTTTTGGGGTTGAGTTGGGGGGAGGTTTGGATGTAGGGAACTGGGAGGTGCTCTTGGGTGGATTTGGTGGGGGTTTGGGGTTTTAAGGATTTTTTTATATGTGTTTTAATATTTTGACTGTTGTGAGCTGGTCTGAGTCTTTTGGGAAGGGCAGCATATAAATTTAACAATAAATAAATACATAAAATTTCTTCACTGGAAAACAATATATTTCCAAAGTATAAATAGAAACATCAAGACTGGCTTTCCCTTAATGAGACATGGGCAAAAATAGTCTCTTCCAGTGTGATCCCACAAATATTGCGTGCTGGCATGCCATTTGCCCTTTGCATTTAAATGGGATTCATGCTTCCATAATAACTAACATCAGCATGAATCACCAAGGGAACCATATCTTTGGTCTGTGCAAATGTCTGGCATAGTAGCATAATAGAATGGAAAGGGACCCTAAAGAACATCAAGCCAACATCCTGAATGCTGCAGGATCTGCCATACATATGTTACCCTGAGATTCTCCCAGGAATTAGCTCCACCATGGGGATCAGGGAGCTCCATAGGAAAGCTTAAGTTTCCTCAAAAAGTCACAATAGGCAATTATTATGACTAAAACACTACAATTTATTGCCCTGCCAAACACACTACTATAAAAGCAATAAGAAAGCACTACGGAAGCATGCAAAAATGGTTATTGATTACAAATATGTATATTCTTGGAGGATATATCTCCCCCCACAGATATCGCAGGTCCCAAAAAAGTTGTCCAGGGTCTGTGGGGTCCTGCTGGGGAAGATAAGATGTTAACTTGCTGCTATGCTGGAGACTTGCTAAGAATTAAAGTAACAATGGTAAAAAATAAAAGATAGAAAATATAAAGAAAAATATAAAACAAAATTGTCCAGAGGTTGAGGAACGGCCCCTCAACAGGCAAGGAGCATGGAAGTTCCAAAAAGGGAGGGAAAAGAAAGAGAAGCACTTAGGGAACTCTGCCCACAAGGCCGAGTAAAAAATATTTGAAAGGAAACAGTCCCATCTGTTAATAAGAATTGCCCTTAAAAAATGGGGAAATAATTTTTAAAAAACCCAAAACTTTAGGGCAAAAGAGAAATGGCTTGAAAAGAGTGAAAATTGAGAAAAATGAAGTTAAAAATGAAAATAAAATTTAAAAATAAAGATGAGAAAAAAGAGAAAAGTAGCCTTAAAGTAGCTTTAAAAATGAAAAGTGGCTTTAAAAATGAAAAACAAAAGACTTAAGAAAAAGTAGCAAAAGAAAAGATTGGAAAATAAAAGAAAAAGATTTGGTACAAGTCTCACAGGTGACTTGGCCCAGCAGCATGTTGGTTAGCAAGCGTCTTCCTCCAATGTCAACAATATCTTGACAGTGTTATAGGATTTCTGAAAGTCTTGCAGTATGGCTATTGACTACCAGATGTTCCTCCAATTGTAGGCAAACAGGTCAGGGGTCCACCAATCAGAAAGAAGTTTCTCTTGCCAAGCGATGATGCTAATGAAAGTTGTTTTTGGTTTCGATGTCTCCACAGCCATATCTTCTTCTTGGTTATTTTGACTTCACCCCTCCTTACTCCTATGACCCAAGACCATAGTAACCTTTTACTGGTCCTGATCTTTGTCCCACTTCAATAGTATATTAGCCCAATAGAGCTCTATAGACCCAATGAAGTGTATTAGTTTTACTGAAGTTTTATTAAATTCTATTAATTCTATATAATTTCATATAGGGATTCCTTTTAGGAAGTTTTTGAAGAACAGATGCTATATCTGCCATGGTTCTACTTACTTTAGAAAGAAATTGCTAGAGCAACACTGATTTATAAGACATTTTCTCATTAAGACACAATTCATAGGTACAATTACTTATTCCTCTGATTGGTGTATTTAGGTATAATTTGAAGCCAAATTCACTAATTAAATACATTATTCTTAATGTCTTTAGTCTCTAATTTCTCCCCTAGATTTCCTAATCTATACAGAATTCTTTCATTAAAATATCTTAAAATAATTTGGAAGTTACATTGTGAAATATGTTGATTAATATTACTCCAATTGAAAGCCTTAAAAACCCTTATTTAACTTAAAAATTAAACCTATTTCAACATTTGAGATATGATTGAAATAATAAAACACCTTTTCCAAGGGGTGGCGGTGTTTCTCTATTATCAATATTATGGCCTAATCATTAGTTGAAAACATATTTTAAACTCCTTTAATGTTATGAAAAACTGTTTTGACCCAAATTTTTCCAAAAAAACACCTTGGATCCCAGAAATACATGTTATCAGCGTCTCTTCTAATTTCTTTGTGCCAATTATTCTAAAAGTCAGACTAAAAAGCAAACTGCTTTCTAGGCCAGATTAAATCCCTATGGTCCTTGTCTCCCCAATAAAACAGACTCCCAACTTAGGCTGTTTTTACATGGACAGCACAGCAGCGCCGATGGGTGGAGATGAGAGTGGATGAGTGGGTGAGCACACCCAGCGAACACCCGGTGGTGCCAATCAGGGAGACACTTACATGGTCAGCACCACAGGGGGCTGTGGGAAGGAAAGGGGAGTGGCTGGCAAACACCCAGCAGCCAAACACCCATCCTGGGAAGCACCTGGCAAACATCCGTGCAAGTAGACGGATGGCCAGGACCGGTGGGGAAACCCCGCCCAGCATAGTGACAGCAGAACAAGGCTGACTGAAGGCAAACAAAACCGCACAACGTGGCCCCACCCCCGAGCTGCCAGGACCCGCATGGGTGGGGTGGGAGGGAGAGGGGATGACAGCTGCTACAAAGGAGCTGGCTCCACGCAGCCCAGCACAGAGCCTGGACAGCCCGGCACCAGCCCCCCCAGCAGAGTGGCACACACACAGCAGGAAACAGAAGCACACAGGGATGGGCACATGGCCCATGGGGGGCGGGAAAGGCACCCACACAACACAGGAAACCCTGCAACAGAGGCACCCGCACAAGGGAAGCACACCACAACATGGACACACCAGGAAGGAACACAAACACCTTTAATGAAAGGGGGAACCAGCAACAGGGGCAACAACAACAGGCCAGGGAATGGGGATGG
The DNA here is from genome assembly GCA_003113815.1 of Sphenodon punctatus. Classification (NCBI taxonomy): domain Eukaryota; kingdom Metazoa; phylum Chordata; class Lepidosauria; order Sphenodontia; family Sphenodontidae; genus Sphenodon; species Sphenodon punctatus. Next base: position 1,452,966 of record QEPC01013643.1, read on the forward strand.
GGAAACAGAAGGGGGGGCCAGCACCAGCAGCGGCAGACCCGGGACAACACCGGTCAATAGGGCCAGTGACCCTGCACCCGGCACCAGTGCTCGGCCTGCATGTGGTCCAACCAGTGCAGATGCTCCAGGACATGCAGGAGGAGCTCCAACAATGGCCCCTGCTCCCGGGTCCACGTCGCAATCATGGCTTGCACTGAATGGGACAGAGGAGAGGAGACAGCCATCAGAGCTGGCCCCGGCAGCCAAGGAAGGAACAGACACCCCCCCCGAGGGACAAAGGCACAGGGCCCAGCAAACAGGCAGCACACTCACAGATGGCATTGAACAGCAGGACTGCTGCCCACATGTCCCACTCCAGCTGCTGCACCATCGTGACCAGGCGCAAGATTGCCAGCAGCACAACAAAAGTAGCTTCAGGAAAGAAGGGACAAAGCAATGGGTAATGCCCGCACCAACGGGTCCTGGCAGGTCCAGGGGAAGCAACAGCACCAGGGGCACACCCCACATGCCAACAGCCACCACCTGGAAGAGCATTTGGACCCCTGAATGAAGGGGGATTGGAGGGGCCAAAGCCCGGGGCCATCACAACCCCTACTCATGCTCAGCCGCCCAGTGCCCATGGTGATGCTGCCTATCCATTGCCACCACCACAGACGGCCCGCAACAACAGGGGGCGGCAGCAGAGGGGAGTGGAGGGGAGGTGCAGGGCCACACCAACATACAGGCGAGTTCAGGGGGTTCCCAGTCGACTTCCCACTGCCAATACCACCCCTTGATCAAGCCCAGGCAGCAGCACCCAGCAGGGAAGCCACCAGGGGAATACACACCACACAACTGGCACACACCCCACAGGCCCGGAGCCCACCAGTACACACCAAGCACCCCCCCTGCACACAACTACATAGATGCGGGCAGGATGGCTGCCAAGGTGAGGGGGCACCCAGCCACAACAGCAGCAAGAGAGACAAGGCAGGACAGACCATCACAGAACAGCATTTTATTGGTGCCTGGGGTATGGGGTCCCCCAAGCAGTGAGAGGCAGAGAAGAGGGGTGCAGGTGGACCTATGGCCGGGCAAGAAAAGCACAACAAGAGGGCACAGGTGCACCCATGGATAGTGGGAAAGGGCACCAGGGAAGCCCCAGTGGGAAGGAGCAGTGGTCACCCAGAGGGGGCGATGGGGTTCAGTGAACCATGCAGCAGTCAGCAGCAAAGCAGATGGCAGTGCACAGCCTGCATTGTATCCACACCAAGCACAGCTGCAGCATGGAAAGGCAGGCATGGCAGGGGGGACCGTAGTGTGGGTGCAGAGGCAGTGGTGCCCTGGGGTGCACGCGGTCCCATACCCCCCCTGGCAAGCATGCGGCCAGCGCACTTGCGGGGATGATCAGTCAGGCCCAGCAACCGGTGGCAGCCCCAACACACCCTCAGTGCAGCACCAATTGGTGCCCTGCCCCCACCAGGCTACACAGTACATAAGCGACCTGATGCAGACAGTCGGGCGTGGGGCAGAATGGCTGTAATATGGGGTTGAGCAGCATACAGAGACTGAGCTGGGTGGACACAGAGGAGCACCTGAAATACCAGGGGAGAGTGGTCCAGGGGCATGGGACAGGGCACGTGCCAGCGGCGGGTGGCTGGGAATGGGGAGCTGCGGAACCATGCTGCTGGGGGACGAGTACCCACAGCCCAGGGACATGCTGCTGAGACTCTTGGGAACAGCCCTCCTGCTGCTGTGCATGCTGCTACAGCAGATAGCCCTGTTCCACCGGTCGGGTTGAGGTTCCATCCTCCTGGGGGCATGACGGTGGAGGGCAGAAAACCTCAGGACGGTGGCGATCGTGCGATGGGCGAGGTGGGCAGCCGTCTGACGCAGTGCCCTGGTGGGCTCTGCGGTGTCCCAGAAAGGCCCAGCAAGGCCAGCTCTGCACGCCCTTCTCTGCACGCATGTTCAATGGGGAGATCACCCCCAACCTGTACCACGTGATAGCGGGGGTTCCCATGGCCCTTGTTGTGATAGGGGACACCACCTACCTGCTCAGCCCATAGCTCATGCGGGCCTATCCAGTGGCATGCAACCCTGACCACCACCTGTTCAATGAGAGCTTGTCGTCCACACGCAGCGTGGTGGAGTGGGCCTTCGGGCTCCTCAAGACGCGCTGGCGCCTCCTGATGAACAGGAGCTAATTTGACCTGGACCACACCCTCATCCTCATGCTGGCGGCATGCATCTTGCACAATGTATGTGAGACAGGAGGTGCTGCCCTGGACAACCCACCGCCAGTGCACAGTGCCGGCCCCGTGCCCCTGTACCAACATGCCCAGGGAGGGATGTTCTGGCGCATCTTAGAGGAGAACAAGGATGCCATCTGCTGCTTCATTGTTGACCAGGCAGCTGAACACCAGGCAGCGTCTGGCCCAGATCGATGTCCATAATCCTGGGAACCCCTTCAATAAAACTGGGTAGTACCCGTGAACCACAGCCCTGCCTCCGTGCCATGTGTGGGCGATGGGGGTCCAGGGACCGGGTACTGGGGACTGCCGGGATGCGTGCAAACTCCCCTCGCTGTCTGCCCTGGGGTGCTCTGGCCCCGTGGTGCCCTGCCTGCCACCCCTCGCTGGCCTGCCAGTGACGGGTCTGTGTACACCTGTTCCAGCCACTGCAACTGGCAGCTGCCTCACTGGGCTGGGCCCCAGCAGTCGCCCAGGCACTGTACAGTGCCCCCCTCACCATGGAACCCCTCCCAGCCCCCCAGTATTTCCCCCAACCTGTCCCAGGACAGAGGAAGCGACAGTGAGGTGTATGTTCAACAGCTCTTATTGGTGGGGGGTGCGTACGAATGAATTGTAAGTTTATTTGTCAACCAAAGGTTATTACAAACAATAACAATAATTATAACAAAACAATACAATAACTTATAATAATTATAACCATAAAACTTTACACCGAAATAGCACCTTCCTAAAAAATCATAAAGTTATCGATTTCTTATTTTGTTGCATCCTAGCTCTTCCACGGAGCTTGGGTGCAGAACCCTTAACCACTGGGGAGATCGTATCTACTCCCAACAAATTAAATTCAGACATATCCCAACAAATCACATCAGATTAAAATACAACAGAAAAAAAAACAGTAAGAACCTCTGGTTCCTCACCTTTTTCCACTAAGGCATCCTTACAGCAGCCCTGTGTTACGTTCCCTTAACTCTCCCTCATAACCCTTCTAGTTCAGGAACAAGACCTTTTAAGTCTACGAGCAGCAGCCTTAGCAAAACCTGCCACTGCACAAGACAAAACTGAGTAATTGGTGTTAAGAAACTCAGATAGCCCTATCATAACCTCCTCCAAAGAGGACGGCAAGGAAACGGAACCAAATTTGTTTTCCCCTCAGATCTACCAAAGTTGAACACCAAAAGAGAACACGAGGGAGGGATCCAGGCTCAGTAGATCCACAAATGGTACAATAGCAATTCTCCCTAGGTATTGCAACGTACCGGCCCTCCAAGAATGCTACTGAGTACGTGTTGCTTCTAAGTTTGGTAAAGGCCACTCTTGCTACTGAGTCCGACCAAAGAAATAAGTAATTGGTTTTAACCCTATCAGAAGGTGGTGGAAAATATAATGGTGCAGTTCTCTGTAGACTTAGAAAGGAGTTTTCCATCTGTAATTCCTGATCATTAATTCTCTGAATAACTAAAGACACAGCACCCTCCTGACCCGCCATATACAAGAAGTCGCGGGAATACCCCAAGCTGTGTACCACTCGCTCAACCGCAGTCTCCCAGAAATCCCAGAGGCTGCAGGCATGGGCTAAACTAATTAGAGAGCGGTCTTGCCGGGGAAAAAGTGATGTTTTAATCCAATATTTACATAACAAACGCAAGGCTGTCAGTCTAATTCGGTGAGAAAAGGTTTCCCGCCTGAGAATGACCTGGGGTGTGCCCCTAGGGCCTCCCAAAATGGTACCGAGGAAGCCATTCTGGACAACCTCCAGGCTTTCCAGTTGGGAAACACTCCATACTGGGAAGGCATATAGAAATTGGGGAATCACCTTGGCCCTATAAAGGCATAAAGCCGGTAGGACCAGTTTCCCACCATGGGAGGGGGGGTGCACACAATGGGAGGGGGTAGTTAATTTCAGGGGTGCCCATGCCCCTTCTTGGCTACACCACCGGGGATCACAGGCCAGTGATCCCTAGCCGCAGCCAACCGCAGGGATCGCCGACTGGACGGCCCACCCCCCTCCCCCGTTATCCACTGGCCGCTCCATCCTGGCCTCCGCTGATGATCCCTGCGAGGAGGAACAAGAATGGGGTAAGCGATCGTCATGTGCACCTATCTCTGTTCCATGCTAGGGCCCATGCCACTGGGGGCCCAGTGGTCACCCAGGGAGCCCCCTATGCCCCACATGAGCATAACATGTAATGTGGAGCAACCCCCTATGAAGGGGGCCCTTGTACTGACCCTCCCATGGTAATACAAACCCTCCACAGGCCAGACCTGCTTACCGGAGCTGGTACGCTTGGTAGAGGCCACAGCCGTGGCTTCACAGCTCCTGTGGTGCGTGTGTTCAGTGTGGGTTCTGTACAGGGTTCCCTACCAGGGCGGTGCCCTGTGTGGTGCCCCTTCATCCCCATCCAGACCCCCCCATAGTGCCCTCCACCCCACAGGGCCCTGGGGAGTTGCATCCTTACCGGAGAATGTAGGACGGCCACCATGGGTGGTTGGTTGTCCTGGGGTGCAGGCTGGAAGGGCGGCCCTGCCAGCAGGTCCTGTTGCCCTATGTGGGGGAGGGGGACCACGTGGAACAGGCCTGGGTAGGGTTGCTGCTGGGGGAACCATGGGTGGCAGAGGTGCATGGGGGGGGGTCAACTGCACCAGTGGGAAGCCGCCATGTGTTGGTTGGCCGCTGACCCTCCTTCCGTGGCATGGCGGGGCCTGTCGCACTGGGGGTCATGCCGAAGAGCTTCCATGGCCTCCCCCAGGAGGTCCATGAGCCGTGAGGCCTGACCCTCTATCCTGTCACAGTCGCACCGCTGCTCGCGTTGGAGGGTGGCAGCCTGGTGCCTGTCCCAGAGGTGCTCGGTGAGGGACCGGGCCATCATTCTGCCAGGATCTCCTGGTCCCTCTCCCCCTTCTCTCTGATGAGCTCCCTAGTGAGCGCGAGCTCCCGGGAGTGCACCACGGCTAACCATTGTGATTCCTTCAGCAGCTCCCTGCCGAGGTCCTTCCTCCGGCACCGGTTCCTGACCTGCATCTCCCAGTTCCACTTCACGCTGCCGGCAGCTGAACCCCTCACGCGAGTGGGTGCCTGGTCTGAGAATGGGAGATTGCACACCATGTTAGTGTGTCTGACCTGTGTGCCCCGCTACTGCATGACCCACGGTGCCTGATGGGGTGGCCCCCATAGTGTGGCAGCTCCCCTCAGCTCTCCCCTGTGGGGTCACCCTGCCCTGCCCTCTCATGGGATGGACCCCGGCAGCTGATCATTGTGGGTGGGGCCTGTGACATTCAGGTGTGCCAGGGGGCTGCTGTGGGCCCACCAGACCCTCCCGCCTGCCCCCGACACCCTGACTCCGGTTGGGCCCTGCTGGTTGTGTTTGCACACCCCTGGGAGCCCCCACACCCTGTACCTCCTCTCCCCTCTGCACCTAGCCCCCCTTTGGCCCCTTGACCGGTATGTCCCACCATGGAGGGGCACCCACCTGGTGGTGGTGGAGCTGCCAGGCCCGCCTTTTCATCCTCCTCCACAACCTCTACCTCGTGCACCTCCAGGCTGCCTTGTGCTGCAATGGGATGGGGGGCCATTAGTATTTGCTGGCCCTCCGTCCTGGCCGCTGCGCCTCCGTCCGGGCCATTCCCACCCCACCCCCCTGGGGCGATCATACCTGGATCCTGTTCCTCTGCTTCCTGGGGGCTGTCCCAGGTCTCCTCTTGCTCTGCACGTGCCCCCTGTCCCTGTGGCCGGTAGGCCTGTTGGTGTTGGGGGCGCGCGCTGATTGTGGTGGTTTGGTGCTCAGTTCCCCAGGGCGCAGCTTCCCCCTGTGGGATGGGGTTGTCCCCTCCTGCTTCCTGGCTAGCCTCGCCAGGGGCGCCTCCTCCCCTCCTCTGTGGGGTTGGTCAGGGGGGTTTGCATGGTGCCCCTGGCAAAGGCGCTGCCATGTGTGCAGGAGGCCACGATGTCCCCGTTCATGCAGAGGAACTTGTCCAGCTCCTCCTGGAACTCGGATGTGCGCATGGCCCCAACAGACTTGAGGTTGTTGTCCTTGATATGTTTATATCAGACCTCAAGTACTTTGCCTGCTGCATGCACTGGGTCACACCCCTATTGTACCCCTGCCGCCACATCTCCTGGGCTTTGGCTTCATAGACCTGTCTGGTCTTGTAGCTGCTCACCACATCGTGCTGGACCCTTTCAGACCCCCACATGCATATGAAGTTCCTGATCTCCTGCCTTAACCAGGGTTCCCCCTTTTGGGACACATGTGTGGGGGGCTGACCAGCTTGGTGGCACAGGGCCCACCCTGTGAATGTGGTAGCTGTGGTGATGGTTGTGTCCTGTTGGGGGTAGTGCATTAGGGGCTACTCTGGGTCCTGCTGTACCCCTCTGTGCCCCCGAGGGGGCTGCCCCCCTCTCCCCCCTGGGGTTCCCTTCTGCACACCTGGCTGTCTGGGGTGGCCCTCCTCAGCCATCGTCCCAGTATTGCAGTGCTCCATTGTCTGGGAGCTGTCCTGCAGGGATGGGGGACTGGGTTATATGGCTGCCGCCGGCCCTGAGTTCCCTGGTCCATGATGCCAGGCTTGAGGCATGGACCTCCCATCCCTGTGGAGGGGTGGTTCCCTCGTGCTCACCTCACTCTTGCTGCTGCTCGTCAGGCCGTGCCCCTGGGATGTGCTGGGCTGGAGGTCCTTGACCAGGGTGTGTGTTGGTGCAGCCCCTCTGCCCTGTGCCGGGAGATGAGCATTATGTTATGGCCTGGCATGTTCCCCTTCCCCCCCCACCAGGGCACTCCCCCTTGTACCTCCCATCCTGGCTCCCCCATACTGGCAGCCTTGGACCCCCCCCCTTGTGCGTTCTACCTGAGGTACCCCCCTACACCACCTTGCCAGGGCTTCCCCCCCCGGGCACTCCTGGGTCCCTGTGCTTACATGGCCCCTTATCGTGCATGGGGCATCGTCAGCCTTCTCATTTTTATTTTATTTATTTATTTCCTTATATTTATATGCCGCCCCCCCCATGCCTATGGCATCTCGGAGCGGTTTCCAACATAATATAAAACAATTTTTGAACATAAAAAATCTACAACATCTTAATTAAAACAAATTTAACACACACCCCCACAGAAATTAACCCCTCCTCCCCTCCGAAGGCCTGGGCAAACAGCCAAGTCTTACAGATACATCAAAAGGCCAACAGGCCCGGGGCCAGGCGAGCCTCCTCCGGGAGCGAGTTCCACAACCGCGGCCCAGCCACTGAGAACACCCTCTCTATTGTGGCCCCCCCTGGTGAACCGAAGGGATCACTCTGAGGCATGGAGGGCGAGGTGGTCCCCGAGATATGAGGGGTCCAGACCATGCAGGGCTTTGTAAATCAATACTAGTACCTTGAATCTGGCTTGGTACTCTATAGGCAGCCAGTGCAGAGCGCGGAGCACCAATGTTATGTGCTCATGCTGCCCCGTCCCCATCAGGAGATGGGCTGCCGCATTCTGCACTAGCTGCAGCCTCCAAACCAGAAACAAGGGAAGCCCCACGTAGAGCGTGTTTCAGTAGTCTAGCCTCTAGGTGATGAAGGCATGGACGAGAGTGGCCAGATCAGGCCCGGACAGGTAAGGTCGAAGCCCCCATACCAGATACAGCTGGCGAAAGGCAGCTTTAGCCACCGCCTCCAGCTGCTGATCCAGACAGAGGCCCGAATCCAAAACCACCCCCAGACTCCAAGCCTGAAGAGCATAAGGTGGGCGAACCCCCCTATCAGGGGGGGCAGCACCTCCCCTGCCCTTCCCACCACCATCACCTCCATCTTATCGAGATTGAGATTCAGTCTGCTCTGCCGCATCCAATCCACCACGGCCTCCAAACTTTGGGAGAGTAATGAGACAGCAGGACCTGGGTCAGTTGAAAATGAGAGGTACAGCTTAGTATTATCAGAATATTGGTGACATCGAACCCCGAACCCTCTCGCTATCTCCCCCAGGGGCTGCATATACACATTGAACAACAGTGGAGACAGAATGGAACCCTGCAGAACGCCGCAGGTCAAGACCTGGGGGCTAGATGTTTCAGCCCCCAGCACCACCCGCTGGCTTCTACCCGAGAGGAATGAGCAGAACCACCCAAGGACAGTCCCTTCCAGACCTCCCAAGTCTCACAGTCATCTCAACAGCAGCCCATGGTCCACGGTATCAAAAGCGGCCAAGAGATCTAGCATGATCACAAAGGCCGAACATCCTGCATCCATCTCCCGGAGGAGATCATCCACCAAAGCTCAGTACCGTTGGCCTTCCTGGTCGCCATTGTGGGAACCCACGTGCGTGTGCCATGGTTCTGCCCTCCTTTATGGGCTCTCGGCTGGACATCCGGCATCTCCCCCGCCAGTCCGGTCTGCATGGGTGTGGGTGTTTTTGCTTTTACACAGATGCTCGGGTGTTTGACACCCTTCTCCACCCATCTCCACCCACGGAGGGTGCTGGCTCCCTCGCGGCTGCTCCGTGGGTGTTGGCAGGTGGGTCAGGCACGCACCCCCACCCACTTGTGGACTTTTACACGGACGCTCTCCCACCCATCCAATGGGTGTTTCCGGGTGTTCATGGGTGGGTGGCGTCATTTTAAAAGTGGCCTTAAAGACTGCTATTGCTTAAAACCCAATTTCCACTAAAGTCATCACATTACTATATTTTGATACCCCCACCTAATATCAATGGTAACCCATTACAATTGAAAAGTAGACAATTCAGTCACATTATTAACCAAATTAAACTTTAACAGAAGTTCACCATGTGAATAAAGACAAGTATATTAATAAAAGACAATTTCAACGGATGGGGAACAGATCTCAAAAGTTTATGCGGAAGAAAGAGAGATGAAAAAACCAACATAAGACAAAGAAGCAAGTAAATTCCATTTAAAACAACAAACTATAATAAATGGCCAGTAATTAATAACAGTAAGTTATTATTAAACAGCAAGTAATTTTTATAATGAACCATAAATACATATTATATCCAAACAGGTGGACAGAGCCATAATAGGAACCAGTGTCTATACTGTGAAATACCACTAAAGGACCCCATGTTGCTGTCATGACTTCTAACAACTATATTGTTTACTGCATATTTTCTGTGCCCCAACTAATGAACTCAAAACAAGATTGTATAGTGCTAAATAAAGTCAATCCAAGGCCAGAGTGTTTACCACTAAGTGCAGTTTCACAATGAAACCAAGGTGGAGTGTGGAGGGTAGGTGACCCCCTAGAACTGCCCAGGTGGGGGTGAAGGCTCGGGGGGAGTTCCTGTGCAGCCTGGGGAGACCTGAACAGGTGACGAGGAGAATTCTACTAGTGGAGGGAGGCATGGCCAGCAGCCCGTCAGCCTATTGGCTCAGCAGGTAGCCCGGGGTGGTTAAAGGTTACCTGATGCCCCGGCGACACCATGGAGTGGCCCCCTAGAACTGCCCAGGAGGGTGTGAAGGCTCGGGGGGAGTTCCTGTGCAGCCTGGGGAGACCTGAACAGGTGCCGATGAGAACGCTATCAGTGGAGGGAGGCGTGGCCAGCAGCCCGGCAGCCTATTGGCTCAGCAGGTAACCCGGGGTGGTTAAAGGTTACCTGAAGCCCCGGTGGCGCTGTGGAGTGTGGAGGGTAGGCAGCCCCCTAGAACTGTCCAGGTGGGGGTGAAGGCTCGGGGGGAGTTCCTGTGCAGCCCGGGGAGACCTGAACAGGCGCCAAGGAGAATGCTACCAGCGGAGGGAGATGTGGCCAGCAGCCCGGCAGCCTATTGGATCAGCAGGTAGCCCGGGGTAGTTAAAGGCTACCTGAAGCCCCGGAGGCACTGGAGGTGTGCACAGGGACTGCGCGCCTAAGGGCTGCGTGCGCAAGGGTGCGCCCTTGTGCGCGTGGTCTTAGGCGCCGGCGGTGCATAGGTGCCCCCCCTTGTGATTGCGATCTGGACGTATGGTGGACAAATCAGGTGCAAAGAAGAAAAAGGGCCAGATGATGGCATCAGCCCCGGTGCAGGGGGCAGCAGCCCAGAAATCCCTGGATGCATTCCCCTTTCTTCGCTCCCAGTGGGTAGCTGTGGTGGGGGAGTCAGGGGTGTCGGGGGAAGAGAATATGGGCATGGAGAGCCCGGCAGCATGGGCAGAGGTGGGGCTTTACCCCCTGGAGGAAGCTGGCTCTATAGAGGTTCGGGCCTACTTGAAGCCCCAGCTGCCCGATTACGCCCCCATGTATAACAGTGGGGAGGGGGGCGGGGCGGAGAGGAGCCATTTGGACAGTTATGATCTCCTACTTAGACTATGCATGCTGTATCCAATAGTCTCAACCAGTAATTGGGGCAAATTGTAGCTGTGCTTAAGGGCCAGCAGGACCATCTGCTTGCTTTTTCCAAGGCTTTGACTGTTGGAACAACAGGGGGTGAGAAGGGCGGGGGGGGGGTTGGAGTCAAATGGTATGCTGTCCCGGTGGCTCAAGGAGGGTGGGTGGGTGGGGCGCCTTGTTGGCGAGTCCCAGATGGTGGTTTCCCCCCTTATCCATGAGTATGAGCCCAGGGCTGAGCACCTACCCAAGGTGGCCCCCATTCCAGGAGCTGTGGCCTTTAGAGTGCAACCTCTCCCTGATGGTTCTTTCCCGTTGTGGAATTCTGTTTTGGCCATTGCACATTACCTTGAACAGATTTTGGGGTGGATGCCGCCGGGGGCCATTGAGTCCTTTCAGTCTTTGCCTCCTTATAGGCATTCCCAACGGTTTATAGTTTTTTTTTAAATCTGCCCACTTTGCCTCCACAGTTTTGGCTCAGGCACATCTTTTGTCAACATGGGAGGTGCATGTGGGAGAGGCCTTTAGGGATCGGGCCAGTTTGCTAGTGGCCCTGAAAAGATTACAAGATCAAATAGATAGACCCCGGTCTAAAAGCCTGCTGAGGAGTGCTGATGCCACGTGGGAAGCCTTAAAGGAAAGTTCCTCCTCTATTCAAAAGAGGCTATCGAACCTAGCACAAGGTATTGAACGAGGCAAAGGCCTGTTAGCTGAGATCTTTGCGGGTGACAATCAGGGAGTAGGGGGTGCTTTGGAGGAGCTGAGTTGCCAAAACGATAGTGTGGGAGAGGTGGTGGTTGGAGCTGAGGCCCCCCCGGGGCGAAAGCAAATAGAGGAGAGGTTGGCCTTGAACCCCCAGAGAGGAGGGGTGGTAAGAAAGCGAAGTAGTGAAGTAGTCTCTTCAAAATTGGCACCCTTATCGCCGACCCAGTTAGAGTCGGGTAAAGTGGGGGAGCAGGAGTTGGGCTGTTCTAAGGGAAATTATGGTGCATTAGTAGGGAGGGTATCTGACTCTAATAGTTTGGGGAGGGAGGGGGGCTGACCCAGTGGAGGACGAGGTAGGACTTTCATCACAGCTAGCTTCTCCCCAGTTTAGGACTGGGGATATAGGGGCTGGTGTAGGGCTGGATAATGCAGTGGGAAAATCCATCCCTCCAGGTTTGTTGGCCAAGGCAGCCCAAAGGGGTGCATTGCAGCAAAACATGACAGTGTCCTGAGGGTGTCAGTATCATGATCCATCACTGTTGGCTATTTGCTCCTGGAATATCGCGGGGTGGAATGCACATAGGACCCAGGATGCTTTTACTAACTACCTTATACAATTCCAGATGATTTTGCTGCAGGAAACCTGGGCAGAGAATGAAGTAGCATTGGAAGGGTATCAATCCTTTTCAGTTTGTGATACCTGCCATAAGAAGAAGGGGCGTTCTAGTGGGGGGGTGGGGATGTTGATAGTCTAGTTGATAGTCATATGCAGGGAGCTATAGTCAAGGAGTTGAAACTGTTACCTATAGCACAGGGGCTTATCTTAGAGGTAGGGGCAGTTAAGCTTATCCTGTGCTCAGTTTATATTCCGCCAGCAAATGGACTCTCCCATGATAGCACCTATTGGGCGCAATTTGAGGGTTTTATTGCAGATTTGACGGATGAATGCCTTCAAGCCCTGTTGTTGGTGGTGGTGGATTTTAATGCTCGGCTTGTGGAAGGAGATGAGGTCTTATATAAATACATGCCGTGTGATCCACCCCCGCTAAATAATAATCTGTGGGGGTTTGTTCTAGAGGAAAGGAGGTCGAAAGACCATATTATCATTTCTGCAGGTCTGAAGTTTGGGGAGGTAGTGGCGGCACTTAATCTTAAGATCCTAAATGGGAGCTGCCCCCAAGATCGGCTGGTGGAATTTACTTTTTTAGGCCCACAGGGAGTTAGCGTAGTGGACTACCTGCTAGTGAACAACTTGGCTCTACAACAAGTGAGTGGCTTCCAGGTTGGGAGCATCCTGATGAGTGATCATATGCCTGTGCAACTTACCCTTCAAGTTGACTCGGGGCTGGGGGAGCAGCGGCCCCTTGCCTGCCTGGGTTTAAAGGGAGGGGGGGAGGTTATTGGTGGGTATAGACCTAAGAAATGGAATAGGGACAATGAGTGCCAGTTGAGAGAGTTGCTGTATACTAACCCCCTGGTACGGTTAAAGGATAAAGGTATGACACAGGGACACCCGCTAACTACTATAACGATTTATGAGGAGTTGATGAAAGAGCTGAAGCCCCATTTGTTGCAGAGGGAATTAGTGGATGGTAAGGAGGGCCCCAAATACAATCAAAGATGGTTTGACAAAGAATGTCACCAGGCTAGAAGAGCTTTCATAACCGTGTACCAGGATTACTGGCACTCAAATTTGTGACAGCTGCCAGTACAGTATTTTGAGCTGAAGAAACACTATAAGTTGGTCATTAAAAGAAAGAAGACAGAGTATGCCATTGAGGTTTGGCAAAATCTGGTGGAGACAGGATACAGTAAGGACACGAGAAAATTCTGGCGGCTGGTCAATGGGACATTGGGGGTCTTCAGGGGGCCGGAAGTTTGTATTATTTCACAAGATGCTTGGGAAGAACATCTTAGAAAGATTTATCATAACCAAATGAGGAGGGAGGAGGAGCAGATTGATCTGGAGTTAATTCCCCCCTGGCCCCTGGTTATGGAAGAGGAAATTCAGGAGGTGATAGGCTCCTTTAAGAACAACAAAGCTCCAGGGGCTGATGGGGTTAGAATTGAACTGTTGATGGCAACAAGGGAATGGTGGGTCCCATTCCTAGCAGTATTATTTATAGCTATAAAACAAACTGGCTGTATCCTGGATGGGTGGGGAGAGGCGATAGTCATACCATTGCATAAAAAGGGGCCCAAGGATGACACGATGAATTATCGCCCTATTGCTGCCGGTAATCAGCAAGGTCTATGCTAAGACCCTGCTGGGCAGGTTGCCTACTTGAGTGACGAATAAAAAGATCTTGGCGCCGTAACAAGCAGGTTTCCAGAGTGGTAGGGCGACAATTGACCATTGTCTGGTCCTCCACCATTTGAGCTCCAAATATAGGAATAGAAATAAAAGTTTTTTTGTCACATTTATAGAACTTCGGCAAGCCTTTGATTCCATTAGGAGAGATTATCTATGGAGCAAGTTGAGCATTCTAAATATAGATCTCCGGTTGCTAGCAATTATACAAAACATATATAGGCATGCCATGATGGTGGTGAAGTTGGATAGGTTGGGGCGTATGTCCAGGGGGATTGGGTTAGACAAGGGGGTAAGGCAAGGTTGCCTTTTGTCCCCAATGTTGTTCAATATTTTTATAAATGATGCGGTGGAGCGTGTCACGGAGGAGAGATTTTTTTCCCCTAGGCTGACAACCAGACAGATTGGCTGTCTGTTATATGCGGATGATCTGGTTCTGCTCTCGCAGACCAGGATGGGGCTCCAGAGGCAATTAGAAGCCTTTGCCCAGTACTGCCAGGAAAATGCCCTTACAATTAATCATCAGAAGTCGAAAGTGATGGTATTTTCGGGGAAGAGGAAAGTTTACTTGTGGGAGGTTGTTCTATCCTCCAGGTGTCCTCCTTTCGATATTTGGGCATTTTGTTCCAGCAAAATGGCATGTGGGCGGAGCATCATAGAGCAGCTAAATTAGCGATTGGGGGGGCTCCAGGGGAAATTGGCAATCTTTTTTGTAGATTGGGTAGGGCGGACCCCAATTGGGCTCTGAAAGTCTTTAATTCTAAAGTGAGTTCCAAATTTTTGTACGGAGCAGAGCTATGGGCAATCCTGTGTGGCAAGGAATTTAATGGGCCACAAAATAGATTTCTGCAACGGATTTTTAAGGCCCCTAGGGGTTTGCCTTCCGAAGCCATCAGGGCAGAAGCGGCAGCTTGCATGGGATGGGATAGTGAGGAGAAGGGTGGCTATGCTGTGGCTAAAGATAAACTTCTCAACCCAAGAGCTCCTGAGGGCAATTAAGGAGGATGCCTATGCTAGGAGTTGGACAACATCTTGGCCCGTTTAGGGTTCTCTAAGGAATATATTAGGGGTAAGCAATATGCCCAAGCTAGGGCAGAAATAGGCAGGAGAGTTGATGACATCGAGGGGCAGAAGGCATGTGCTCGCATTGGAAATACCACTTTTTAAAGAGATTATGGGAGGTTTATGCTGGTGCGCGGGGTGATGCCCGGTTACATTCTCCAGTTTACAGCGGAAAGACCAAGTTTTTTGTTCTTATGTGCCCAGCTAAACTCATTGCCATCAATGATGTTGAAAGGCCGGAGGAGAGGGATACCATATGCGGAACGTCTCTGCCCTTTTGATGCGATGGGGGTGGAGTCAGTGGCACACATTTTGTTGGAATGCCACCTTTATGACCAGGCAAGGGAGAGGCATTTATCCCCTTTTATCAGTCGATTTTCTGGGCACTCAGTGCATTTTTTATCTTGCATGTTGTTGGCTGACTGGGATAGTAAACTTACAAGGAGTGTGACCACCTTCCTACGAGCCACATTTGAGTTAAGGAACAAATTTCTTAGATCCCAAAGTGTGGGGGATTGTGATTGTGATATTGTATTGGATGCATAGAGTAAATAACAATACTGTTAGGTAAGGTTTTTAGCAATGTATAGATAATTTATGTTGGTATGGGACGGGGTAGTATACCCAATCTGTTTTCTTTTAAGTAGAGGTTGGTTTTAGGCATAGGTGTTGTTGCCAAATCAAGGGTGGGGGGTGGTGTTGTCGGTTTTATTGTTTGTTTGTGATTTGTTGTGTGTTGTAAGTTGACAATGACTAATTGGTCACGTCTAATAAACTGATTTTTTGACAATGAAATCAAAACAAGATAACATTCAGTGAAAGGCCAAAGTGTTTACTACTACTTGTACAGAGTGCCATAGGTTGCAAGAAAGTAAAAGAACAGAATGAAAAATTGATTACATGGCCTATTCTGAAACATGAACACTTTAAATCTATGATGGATTTTATCCATAGTTAGGATGGAAAAGTAAATCTCAGACCTGAGTAGACGCTATAAGGTGTCCCTCTCTCTTAGCTGGGCACTTCCTGGGCACCCCAGTTAATGGAGCGAACACAGCAAACAGCATGGCTAAAAGATGTCATGTGTTTTAAAGGCTATTGCTGCTTTTGCCATACAATTACCCACTTAAAAAACACACCCACTGCTTGGGGTCAAAGAACCCAACTTATATTCATTAAAAGTAAATAGTTTAAAAGCATTGACAGGATTTAACACCAGAATTTAGACCCATCAAAACACAGAGGGCATACGACCAATGTCTGGGCATATGGCCAACAAGTATGTAAACAAGATAACCAAAGAACCCTTTTAATAAATATCTTTCAGCACAGAAATAATGGCACCAATACTTAAACTGACCTGTCTTTTAGCAACTCAAGGGTTGAAATGGGCCTACTTTTCAGGTGTTCTCCATCAACAATTGTTCTCCATCTTCTTTATGGCAGTGCTTTTTCTTTGGACAGACAGACAAATTTGGCACCTCTGCCATAGATGACCTCAACCTATTTCCAGCCTCCATAATTTCTGCCCTGTACAATATGCAAAAGAAAAGAAAAAGAAAAACTCCTCTTGGGCACATCTTCAGTAGTCTCCTACACAAACTCTGGCTGTATACTTCTCCTAACCTCAATTAAAGAAAACACAAACTGCTATCACACCCACAAAGGAGGGCATGGCAAACGTGGTTACATACACTCCTCCAAATTCGCATTCAGATTCCCCTGTTGTCTTCTCTATTCACTTGCTTCAGGTCACCTGCTGCTCGGTTGTTGGTTGGCTACAGAACTTGTGAGCTCCTGAGTCCGCTGTGCAGGAGTTAACAATCGAAACCAGCTCCCTACTCAGGGCAGTGCTGTGAACAAGGGCCGTCTCTCACACTCCTGTTTTACACCAACTGACTGACTCAGCACACCTTCCCCAAGCCAAACAAGCACACAACCCTGGAAAAAAGCAAGAAACTGCCATACAAACACACACTAAGGCTACAAGCCTCGTAGTCTTCATTAAAGTGTTCTTCCCTTTTCTAAACTTTGATATCATCCAACTTTATGGAAGTCACTATTAATATTTCATAACTCCAAGAGGCATAATTCAGCCCTGTGATCAGATCCACAGCATAAATTCATTTGTATTGGCTTAGCTAACAAGTCATAACCTCACAGTGGTCTCTTGTTATTGCCGAATGTCGCTCAAAGCCAGCAGGGAGGAAGAGATCTGAAAATAATAAAATAAAATAAAAATGTATAAAGGAAGAGAATGAAGAATCAACAAGAAAAATGAAGAGAATACAGAATCATCCATTGAGAGAGATCCCTTGAGCTCCTGATATAACCAGACCATTCAGAAATGTCAGTCTTTTTTCCCCACCTAAGTGACTAACTCAACAGAAGTGCTGTTTATAAAACCTAGGCTGTTTTTACCAAGCCCCCACTTGGTGTTTGGGTGGGTGGGTGGAGGGATGGGTGTCTGCTCAGTGTTCGCCTATGTGAACACTAGTGAGATGGGTGGGGGTGCGTCTGCGCTCCCACACAACACCCACCTAAAACTATCACACACCAATCTCCACCCATGGAGCCCTTCGGAAAACTGGAGGAGACTCTGTGAGTGGAGGTGAGTGTGTGTCCATGTAAAGGGACAGACACCCACCCCCACCCACCACGGTTAAACACCCATCCACCCACCCATCTCCGTCCGTGTAAAAAGGGCCCTAGAAAGGCCAGGAGAAAGGAAAAATGTGAACAAGGCCTCTGGTAATGCTGGACTTGTTTAGTATTAAGAAAGAAAAATTTGGTTTCAGGAAACTTTTATGATTTTTGCAATGGAGATACTGTATTACGGAGTGAAGGAATACTTAATGGAAAACACTGAATATTGTTCTGATTATCAATAATTTTGCCTAGTTGGTATACATTTTTAGTTTACCTGCCTTGGTTTTAATATCAGAGATTCTATAGTTTAGCATTTCTTCTGTTCCTAGTTCTTGTACGCCACCTCAAGTAGTATTATTCCTTTGGAACATCATAATCATTTCCATAATTTTGATCGGGTAACCCATAAGACTTGGGATGCAAAAAATAGTTCAGCCTGTGAGGTAAACAAACATTCTATGATGATTCAGAACTTAGTATGTTCATTCTCAATCACTTTCTTTCTTTCTTTCTTTCTTTCTTTCTTTCTTTCTTTCTTTCTTTCTTTCTTTCCCCCTTTTCCCCACTCCTGACTACCCCCTTTCTCTCCTTCCCTCCCTCTCTTTCTCTACTATCTATCTCATTCACGCCTTTCCTCTGCTCTGAAGACTGTCCTGCAAAGTCTAGGGCCACTGCACTGCCGCATGCATGTGCACACGGGTGCCAGGCCACCATGTTTCCTAAATCTGTAATCCTGGGACTACATTTCCCATCATTACAGATTAGGAAATGTGGTGGGCCTCTCCAAGCATGCGCATGCACACAGCTGCAGCAGACTCTTTAAACTACCAGTGCATCGTCATCAGCGTTCATTCCTTCTTCTGCTGAGGGTGCCTGGGGGAAAAGGTCTCCAAATGGTGGTGGCAGTGGCACCACAGCAGCACCAGGCAGGAGGGGGTGGCGGTAGTTCCTCCTCTCCCCACTCAGGCTTCTGCTGAAGGGGGTTGGAGTCAGTGGGGCAGGGCAGCATAGTGCAATGGTCAGGTGCTGGGTGGACTATCTCCAAAATCTGTGACTGTAAAGTGCTGTGTACACCTAGTAACACTATAGAAATTATAAGTAGCAGTAGTAATTTCCATCCCTACTAGAAACTGGACCACCCCACCTCTTGAATATAAGTTAGTTGAATATAAAACAGGGATTCTTGTAATTTAATCTATTAATGAGCAGTAGAGGGGCTGGGGTGTAGTCATTAGTGAAAGCCAAACAAATGACCCAGGTTTTTCCAGCTTTGTTTTCTAACCCCAAAGTGGCCAATATCAGACTTTTCCTGGTCGTTTATATTTCAAGGTGCATACTCCTACTGGGAATGTTTCCTGGGGATCATCTCCCCCTTGAACTTAATCATTGGGGCTGAACTCCCACATTCACGACTCAATCTCTGAATGTTTTTAAATGAACAAGGCTTGGGGTGGGAGGGGTGTCCGTGGCCGCTGAGTGGCACAGCTGTGGAGCAGCCACACAGGTGGAGTGTGTGGAGAGGGCTTCTAATGGCCAGCTCCCAGTGTGACTCCCATGGCAGCTGCCTCACACTCCCCCTGCCGCTGCCATGGACCATGACAGGGGAAGTAGACCGGGTTAGTCTTTGAAATTGACATGTCCCAGGCATGAGCATGGGTAAACCGGCCTCTTCAGCACTTGCAGCCAGTTCTTGTGACTTACAATGGCCATGCTCCCCTCCCATAGTGCCTATGAGTGGTGAACTGGTCTGCTTGCATGGGTGGCCACCCAATTTCAAATGGGCAGGGGATGCATGGTAGTCCATTGGCATGCACTTTTTTGGCTTTACTCGTACAGCACCTGACAATTTATTACTTTTTTTAAAAAAGGAATTAAACACTGACTTGGATTTTTCAGTTATTTTTAAGCCATGGGAGCACATCTTTGGTGAATTTAGAATTTCTGTAGGTGGAAGAGATATCAAAGCAAACACTGTCTAGCGTACTCTGAGAGTTCTAAAACGATGAGACACACTTTCAAAAATCGTGAAATGGATTTAAACGCCGTGAGGTCTCTCTCTCTCTCTCTCTCTTGTGTTTGAGTTTTTTAGGATTCATGTAAGTCTTCCTTTCAATACTTTCTACGCAAATACGAGGCCTAGAAATTATTTTTCCTTGAACTGCAAGTTGAAATTCTCACAGTATTACATATCTTTGAAAGCAGGGGTTCTCGGAAAAACAACAGATATCATGACACGTTTGACAAAATTGTATGAACTGGTAATATGGGAAACCACCATAAGAGTCTTTCCTACTCATTTCAGCAAGAAATTGCAAGATGGTTTGTGAAAACATCTTGAGATACCTGAGCATGGAAAGCCTGATCTGTGAGGGAGTATCCATATCTTGCATTTCAGAATACCTTTTTTTTTCTTCCTTTTTTTGGAGGTGGAGTGGGGGTGGTGTCAAATTTTTGTTTGTTTGTTTTGACAGGTTTCTTTGAATGTTTAACCTCAGTCAAGAAACTGGTCCTATAAATTGAGTTTTTATTTTCTTTGGGATGATTTATTTATTTTTAAATTTATATCTCGCCCCTCCTGCCCACAAGGCAGCTCGGGGTGGCGAACAACATTTCATTTAAAACAATAATAAAATTTTAAAACAATTTAAAATACCCTACATGCGGAAAAACCCCATCCCTATCCCCAGCCCCACCCCACCCATACCCCCCGCCAAAAGCCTGACGGAACAGCCAGGTCTTACATATACGCCGAAACAGCAGGAGAGTGGGCGCCAGCCGAGCCTCCTCCGGAAGCGAATTCCACAGCACAGGGGCGACCACCGAAAAAGATCTAACATCAGTGGCCACCCGCCTCGCCCGGGGAACCTCCAAAAAGGCTCCCACGGACGATCTCAAGGGTCGCACGGGTACATGGGGAGTGAGGCGATCCCGCAGATAGGCAGGGCCTAGGCCGTGAAGGGCTTTAAAGGTTAAAACCAGCACCTTGAACCTGGCCCGGTGCTTTATAGGCAGCCAGTGCAGAGCCCGGAGCACTGGTGTCATGTGCTCCCTGCGACCCGCCCCCGTCAGGAGACGGGCCGCGGCATTCTGCACCAGCTGCAACCTCCGGACCAGCTTCTCGGGCAGCCCCACGTAGAGCGCGTTGCAGTAATCCAGCCTCGAGGTGATGAAGGCATGGATGACAGTGGCGAGGTCGGAGTCTGAGAGATACGGCCGAAGCCGCCGGACAAGATGTAACTGCCGAAACGCACTCCCCGCCACGGCCACAACCTGAGATTCCAAGCTGAGCCGCGAATCAAGGAGCACACCCAGACTCCGCACTTGAGACACCATGGGGGGGCGAACCCCCCCAACAAGAGGAGATTCAACCACCCCCAGGCTCCCCAAGCCCTCGCCCACCAACATCACCTCCGTCTTGTCAGGATTCAGTTGCAGATGGCTCAACCTCATCCAAGCCCCCACAGCTGACAGGCACTGGGAAAATAAGGAGACTGCATGGCCTGGGTCGGTGGAAAAGGAGAGGTAGAGCTGAGTGTCATCAGCATACTGATGACACTGCATGCCCTGAAACCCCCTCACGATCTCCCCTAACGGCTGCATATAGATGTTAAACAAGAGGGGGGACAGAATGGCACCCTGCGGGACTCCACACGTGAGGTCCCGGGGGGAAGACGTACACTCCCCCAAGACCACCCGGTGAGTTCTCCCGGCCAGGAATGAACGAAACCAGTCCAAGACCGTTCCGCCAATTCCAGCACGGTCCCGCAGGCGAGTCACCAACACCTCATGATCGACTGTGTCGAATGCAGCCGAAAGGTCTAGCAGGACCAGTAAGGTCTGACGACCCTGGTCCAACGCCAGACGGAGATCGTCAACCAAGGCCACCAATGCCGTCTCCGTACCATACCCAGGCCGAAACCCAGACTGGGAGGGATCAAGGAAACCGATGTGGTCCAGATGCTCCTGGAGCTGTCGTGCCACAGCCCGTTCAATAATCTTCCCTAAAAAGGGAAGATTAGAGACCGGCCGATAACTGGCAGGAGCATCAGCGTCAAGAGATGGTTTCTTGAGCAGGGGTCTAACCACAGCCTCTTTTAGGCAGTCAGGCACCCTGCCCTCCCGAAGGGAGGCACCAACCACCCCAGCCAACAACGGCCGTAACGTCTCCTGGCTGGCTTTCACCAGCCAGGACGGGCATGGATCTTGCTCACAAGTAGTGGCACGAACAGATCCCAACAAGGAATCCACATCGGCAGGCGACACCATCTGAAACCGATCCCACAAAACAGGACAGGACGGGGCATCCATAGCCCCAAGATGATCCTCTGCAATAACTGTGGTGCCGAAATCGTGGCAGATGCGAGCGATCTTATCTACAAAGTACTCGATAAACCGGTCACAGCGGTCACTGGATTGCTCCAGGTCCAGGCGGAGACAGGCAGGACTGACCAAGCCTTTCACCACCCGGAAAAGCTCCGCTGGACGTGACTTTGCAGATGCAATAAGAGCAGCAAAGAACTGCTTCTTTGCTGCCTGCACCGCCACAGCATAAGCCTTTAAACTGCTCTTATGCTGCGATCGATCATACTGGTCGCGAGTCCGGCGCCACCGTCGCTCTAACCGCCTGCTCTCCCGCTTCAAACACCGCAGACCCTCAGTAAACCAAGGAGACCTGCGGGAGACTCGAGAGGGCAGCGGACGCCTGGGAGCCACCCTGTCTATGGTCTCGGCCAACAAGGTGTTCCAGAAGGCTACGAGATCATCGACAGAGCGGGTGTCAAGGTCCAGGGGAAACTCCCCCAGAGCATTCCGGAACCGATCCGGTTCCATAAGTCTCCGGGGGCGGACCGATCTAATAGGTCCTGCACCCTGCCGGGGGCTATCATGCGCCAGGATGCACGTCTTAAGGAGGTAATGGTCAGACCATGACAAAGGCTCTACAGCCTTAACTCCTACTAACTGACCCCCCGCCTCAAGGCCGGTGCAGAAAACCAAATCCAGTGTATGTCCCTCCTCATGTGTGGGGCCACAGATGATTTGGGACAGGCCCATGGTTGTCATGGAGGCCATGAACTCATGCCTCGCTCCTCCAAGATCGGTGTCAGTGTGGATATTAAAGTCCCCCAGGACCACCAATCTAGGGGTCCGGAGGATCACATCTGACACCAAATCAGCAAGAGCATGTAGGGATGCCACCGGGCAGTTGGGTGCACGGTACACCAGCAGCACCCCTAATCTATCCCCGGCCAAATCCAACACAAGATGGAGACAATCAACACCTGGTGGAGCCTGCACCGGATATCTCCTAAAAGACAACGCATCCTTGATAACAATGGCTACACCGCCCCCCCGTCCCTCCAGCCGAGGCTGATGCTGCACAGAGAACCCAGCCGGAACAAGATCAGCCAAAATAGGACCCGATTCATTGTCCAGCCAGGTCTCTGTAATACACACGAGGTCGGCGTCCCACTCCGGGATTAACTCCCGGATGGTAGATGACTTATTGACAACCGACCTCGCGTTCAGCAGCACCAGACCAAGGCCTGGGGTCTCCTGGGCCTCGACCCACAACCCACCTGCATGGGGGTTCGAGAGGGGAATGGGCACAAGGCACTGCCCCCTCTTCGCTGATGGAACATACCTCCCCCTGGGACCATATCTCCCCTGACCCGTAACAACCCCGATAGCTGCGGAACCCCTCCCCTCCTCAGAGAACCCCGTTAGACACCCACCCTCCATAGGCTGCCCCGCCAGGCCGGCGAGAGGAGCCCCACCCCCCCAAACTCCCCTACCCACCTCTACAACTGGTGGGCAACCCTCCCCCCCTGACCCTCCCCCCCTGTGCTCTCACCACAGGAGCTACCTCCCACCCCCCTAACCAACCCACCCCAACCTCCCACCCCAATCCATGGAACTCCCCCTCTCACTGGGAGTCCCCTTGAGCCATGCCCCCCCGTCTCACCGGGGGGCAAGGCCCATCTCCCCAGGACTCCCCCTCTCACAGGGAGTCCCCCAAACCCTCCCCAAGGGCCACCTCCCCTCCTCTCACCAGGGGGGTAGGCCCTATCCACCCTAACCCACTCCCCATGCCCCCCACCCTCAACCCACACCCACTGCATCCCCACAAGCCCCTTAAACCCACAGGTTAAAAAGAAAATAAAAACCACCACCCCGTAACAACAATAGCAATAATATTAATGGGGTGGTGACAACAACAATGATGTGGGATGATTTGGTTTATCCCAATCTTCTGAGAACTTAGTGCAGAACAGACTTCTCTGGAAATTTAGGAGTAGGGCCAACCAGCCTAAACTCTGTCGAAGGATCATATATCTGATTTGGGAGAATGACATGAGACTTCAGGCTGGTTCATAAGGGACCCGGTTCCTTGAAATTTATTGCATCAAATTATTTTACAATATGTTTTGGATTACTATTTTTTATATAGCACTTTCAGTGTTCAAAGTGATTTACAATCTATCACAGTAACTCTGTGGATGAGGTCACATGAGATGACTTCCCACTTTGAGCAACCTTACCCCATGTTAGCCCACGATGCAGTGGATTATATGGCTGGAGGCCACCAGATGTTTGCCCGGTTCCACCCTGGGGTGGGCAGCCAGCTACTAAGTGATGCATCCAGAGAATAGGGATATGCGAACACCAGGGGTTCAGTGTTTGGCCCGTTTGGGGTTCACCCCCCAAAACCATTCGGGTTCGGGCTGTTCAGCCTAAACCTGTTCGGTTTCACCGAACCCATTCGGGGGGGGGCAGGGGGAACCTGATTTTCCCTCCCCCCCTCCAGGCTGCATGAGTGGAAGGGGCTCTGGGGCTCACCTCCCCCACCCGCCCAGCCTGGTTAAAAAAAAAAAATTTAACCTCCGCCCCCCACCAAAGGGATTGACCTACCTGGTGGTGATGGGGCTCTGGCCCTGGGTTTGGCAGCAGCAGTGGTGGTGGGTCCAGCGCCAGCAGTGCTCCGGAGCGCTTCAGGTCTCTTCTAGGCCTTCTGGGAATGGAAGGAGGGCTCCCGGCCCCTCCCTTTTGGTGATCAAAAGAGTTCTGAAGTGCTCTGGAGCACCGCCAGAGTCGGACCCACCACCACCTCTGCTGCTGTCAGACACAGGGCCAGAGTCCCGGCACCACTAGGTAGGTCAATCCCTGGGGTGGTTTTTTTTTAAAAAAAATATTATTATTTTTTTCCAGGCTGGGCAGGGTTGGTGGGGAAGTGAGCCCCGGCACCCCTTCCACCCACGCAGCCTGGAGGGGGGAGGGAAAACTGGGTTCCCCCCACCCGAACGGGTTTGTTCCGCTGGTTCGAGCAGGGGGCAGTTTGGGTTCAAGGTGTTCACGAACAGCCCGAACACTGTGAGTGCGGGATGAACACCGAACCCCCAAACTCTGTTCGCACATCCCTACCAGAGAAGGCTGGTGATGCATCACATGTTACTGTTGCCACACCCAGGATAAGATTGCCCAATGTGGGATAATGAGCCGCTTCCCATCTGGTTGTCCTATGCAGCCCTGCCACGAGGCGAGGTCTGAGGACCTTGCCTCATGGCAGGACTGCATAGAACAACCAGATGTGAAACCTGTGTCTGCCCGGCCCAGTCCCTATGCTGTGCCTAGTGACCTGATCATTTGTTGACTTCCTGGCCCTACCCAGGCTGTGGGGGTGGCAAGATGGTTCTCCAGCCCTGGGCACATTTGTCTGGTGTCCTGACACAGGCTGGGCTGTGTCAATTGTGGTTTCCCAACCTGGGTCAGCCCAGGAAGTGGCTGTGCCGGCCACATGTCTGTTTTTACCCAATATCAGTAATTCTGTTGCTGTTATAGTCCTGCTCTTATTGGTCACCTGTCAGCAAAACTAAAAACAAGGTTATTTATTATTTCAGCAGAACTGTGACTTCCCTTATTGGGTGGCCTGGTGATGGAAATAGATTCATAGTAGGTCTGTAGCCAGGCTCTACAGAAAGGAGCATGGCTTGATTTGAATAAGGTAGAAATGTAAGTTTCCTCCTTACATATGTTTATATGTTTGTACACTTCAACCATTTTTAAACACTTTCTTTTCCTGAAAGATAAGATGGCAAGCTGTGATATGCATGCACTTCTAGAGACCCAAAGAGATTCAAATGAGTTATTACTATAATCTGTATGTGTGTGTGTATCTTGCCTGTATTGTTATAACTTACCAGGCAGATGTCCCACCTGCTGTGTTATTCTTTCTAGTTTCAGTCTGATGAACCACTAAGCTACTGGACACTCATAGTAGCGAATGGCATCCCACAATGCTCTGGTAATAATTCTTCTCCAAGATGAAGAGGCTTTAACTGCAGCACACAATCAGCTGCCCACACTGGGAAAAAACAAATCAGAAAACCACTGTTCCATAAGCACAGAATTGAAAGAGCTGCATAAGTAAAATGGCAGAGACTATTCATTCCAGTTTGGAAAGCATGAATAGGATTTTTGATGATGCTTAATTTTCTTCTGGCTCTTCTGAAATAGATAAATAATTTAATATAAAAATAGATGTTGTGCTATACAGTCCCACATTCCTCATTATTTGTTATCGTGAAGTGTGGATTTTCATCCCTCCCACTGGTAACAAAATAGAGTGTCGATCCTGATTTGTTTCACTGGTATAAATTTAAAGTAATCTCTTTAGTTTCAATGGAGCTGCATCCAGTTTAAAGGGATGAAACATAGGTAAGAATCTGTTCTGATGACTTTAACTACACACATGAATGCTTCCAAATAGAACAAAGCACACTCTCTGAAACACCACCCCGCGGTAGATTTGAAAATTAGTTTGTGTCATTTAAATAAACCTCCAGTAGATGAAATTTTAATTGAAAAGATCTATTTCATTAAGCAATGTCATGCATCACACTTGCTACCAAATGAGCCTCAGATGCTTCCAGTGCCCATTTCTGCTGACTGAAACCTCGCTCATCCTTTAACGGAGTGCAGCTTTTAAATGATTTCACCTGTCCAATGTGCATTTCAGTGTGATCAGAGCCATTACTTCATAACTCTAGATTTCTCCCCTAGTATCTGTTTGGAGCCATTTAAAAGATCTGTTATAGAGGAATAAATTATTTCAGGTTAAAATTCATTTATAGTTAAGTGAATTAACCAATCTGGAATAATGCATGTGAGAGAAGGATCTGTTTACTCAGAGTCTCATTCATCATCTTATCCCCACAGCTGAGGCTCAGCAGAGACACAGCATAAACACAGGGCCCACATTACACTAACTGGCTGGGCTAGGCCGGCCTGATATCAGCAATCCTTCTTTACAGATGAGGACCTGAAGCCGGGCGCTAGGGGTTACTATCTCTCTGGGTTTGACCTAGAGATTCTAGATTTAACCCAGACACTTTGACCTCCAGGTGAAGCCCTGATTTTTTCAGGTGTTCCAGGGGTGCCTGGATCACCCAGAGAAATTAGGACTTCAGGGGGAGGGGCCATGTCAGAATGGGACTCCCCCACCCCTTTCTGATGTGATCATGCCACTTGAAGCGCATCATGATGCCACAACACTCGGAAGCTCTTGGGGAGAGCAAGATGCAAGAGAAACAGTACTATTTGGAAAAAGATAAAGTTGCGTGGAAATAAGCAGATTGATGGGTTGTCAATCAGGGCATTTTAGGCCCTTTTTAAATGGGGGGAATGTCTCATGTAAAATGGCCCTCTGTCTCTTTCTGCTGCCTTCAGTATACAAGCAAAACAATGACTAAGCATATCAATGCTCTATAGTGTCAGAAAGGTTTGAGACACATTCATAATCTGAAAAGCAGGAACATATGCTAAAGGGGAAGGTGACCTGCATTTTTGTCACCTTTGTATTACCGAATATGTTGTCAATAGCACACTCTTTCACTTCATAAACCTTTCACTTCCAACTGATTGCAAAAAGAAGTACCCCAGTCCTATTACGTTCACATTATAGTGGAAAACCATAGTGATGACCTCAGATGATCTTGTAACAACAGGTCAGCATATTTGACAGTCAAGTCATGCTTTTTGCACACTTTATTTATTCTGCTTTAAAACTGTTCCATTGCCATTCTCACCACATCATCCTTTAGTAGTGATGACATCTCACAGAGCACACCCCAATTGCCCAGTTAGCAATTCTGGGTTAAAAAAAAAAAGAAGGTGATTTGAACCTGCTTTGGCCTGGGATTGGCGACATGTAAAAACACGTGGCTAGATGTTGGCCCTAGATGTTGCCCTGGGCAGTGTTTGGGCCTAGCCCAGGCTGTGACCTCAAGACAACCTCTGAGGTCACAGCCCAAGTTAAGGTCTGCCTGACCAGTCCAGAGTGGTTCAGATCAGGTGAGCACATCTGTGCAGTTGTGCCTTTCCAGCCTGGACTAGGGGCTACCATGGCCAGAAGCCATGGCTGTGCCTCATTGGCTGCCATGGCTGCCCATCATGATGGGGTACTGGGAGCACACCGTGGACAGGGTCATCCACCTGCATGTTTGTTGTGCCCTCGGCTAAACCTGGGCTGTGTGGCCTTTAGGACTGTTCCCTGACATGGACCATGTCACCTGGGATTTTCTGCCATGAGGTGGTTCGGGGAGCAGTTCTGCTGGCCTCATGTCTGTTTTTACCCTATTTTTAAATGCACTTTTACACATCATCCCTACCAGTAGGGATGTGCGAACAGAACACGGTTCGGCCGTTTGGTCGTTCGGTTCGGAAACAGTTCGGTTCGGTCGTTCGGTTCGGAAACTGAGTTCGGGTTCAGTTGTTTGGTTTGGCAGAGTTTGGTTTGGCTGAACATTCGGAAAATCGGTATCGAATTTGGTATCGGTACCACTATCAATACCGATTTCCAAGATTTTATTTTCGGTATTGGTATCGTTTGGACCTGAGACACTTAAGTTTGTTATTTTTATGTCTTCATGTCTTGTTATATTGTTAATGTTTGTTTTTTAAACAGTTAGTAAAAAGTTATATTTGTTACCAGCTGAGTTTTACCTGTCCAGTCTTTTACCCCGAATTCATCCGAACGGTACCGAACTGTTCGGTCATTTCGAGTTTGGTTCAGAAGTTCAGTTCGGTCGTCCGAACAGACCGAGTTCGGTCCAAACTCCGAACTTCCGAACTGTGTTTGCACATCCCTACCTACCAGTGCTTGTGCTGAAAATAAATAAAGCCATTGCCTGTGTAATTTAAATGTTCTTGATGAGATGGGTGAGGTTTTCTGTCAGTGGTGAATATTCTTGTATCTATGAAAGGAATTCTCTTGAGGGGAAGCTACTGATTATGATATCCCGTACGTAGGTGCAACAGTGTTGCGAGAGGCCACTGTGATATTTTGAAGACAAACCTGAAATGTCATTCCCTGCTGTGGTGAAAGGATTTCAGATCCACTCATCCCAATATATCTCTTTCAGGACGTGTTTGTGGAGCTGCTCTTTCAGAGGAGTCAAGTGTTCCTTTAATACATTTTTTTCACTTTGAATGAAAAGGCATTTGCTGGCATCGGTGAGGAAATCATCCACAGCAGGGGATATGTCAAAATGATCTTCATATTCTGCCCATGCCCCACAAGTTCATTTCATTTTTAAAGGCATGGCCTCCATTGTGTCCAGCATATTGAACACTGTCACAAGTTGCCCTTGCAAACTCCACTTGAGTTACTCAGCTCAGTGGAACCAGGAAGCCAGTTGTGTAGCCCAATGAGAGGTCATCAAGACAGGTAGGTAGTACAAACCTGTGACTGAACAGAATGGTAGGCACTTCTGAATAGAGTTCATATAGGTGGTCAGTATTTTCCCTTTGAGAATTTCTACCAGCAAGCTTCTAGCTATAGGAGGAACTAGGTTTGCCTAGTGTTAGTCGGTATAGCACCCCAAAATTCCAGTAACTCTTTGGATGCTCCTTGGTAAAGTTAACTTCCTTCCCAACAGAATCTATCAGTGTTCTCAGATAGTTCATCTTTGGCAATGTATAATATGCAGTGTAGTATAAGCTCTAACACAGGGGTGGAGAAGCTTTTCCATCTTGGGGACTACTTTGAAAATTACTAAAAGCTCCAAGGGCCACATAGAAGTTGGAGGCAGGGGTATGACCAAGAAGATGAGGGTCCAGATCATAGATTCATGCCATAGATTTCCTCCCCATTCTTGTGTATGTCCTGATCTCTGTGTCCTTATCCTGAGCGCAGCCTTTCAGTGCTTAGGGGTAGGAACTGGATCCAGGGGCCAAATCCAGGGACTGGAAAGGGGTCAAATAAAAACTAACTGTGGGTCACATTTGCCTCCAGACCTGAGGTACCAACACTCCTTCTCTAATACTAGCAGCATGTGTTCACTGCATTTCCCCCACTGCTGTCAATGGGAAAAATACAGTGAACATGGGTCCTTTCCTGCTGAATACAAAGAAGCAGCTGTTGGGACAACAGAGCAAATGCAGCACATTCTCATTTATCTGACAGGGCTGGGAGCATTTGAAGCTTTTTGATAACTTGACACACAGATAAATGGCAAGTGGGCAGTCAGATGGTAGCCGCAGGGAGCAGTGCTCCAAATAGAGCGAGAGGCAACTTCAACTGGATAGACTGTCTGAGCCTGTGCACTTGTCAGCACCTCCAGTCCTGCTTGTCTGGTGCCCTGCCTCTGCTTCTCTGCGATCAGTCAGATTGCCTTGTCCTTACAGCCTGCTCTGCTGCCATCCTGGAAACATAAAAGGTAATAACCACTCCTGGTTGAAAGGCAATTTTATACAGAAATACAAATTTGGTCCACAAGTAAATTCGAAGCAGATACTTTTTGATTGTATGCTGTACACCCATAACACTCAATTTCCCTTCTTTACCCAATCCCTTTCTCTCTCTCATTTATATGAAACCTGGCAGTGATGCTGAGGAACCTCAGTAGAACGTACTAGAAGATTTGTGAAATGATATGCAAAGACTATCAGGGACTTTATGTATAATGGATCATAACAAAGTAACCTCTCCTCATTATTTAATTTCATGTCAAGGAAGTTGTGGTTATACACAGGATTTTTCGTTATCTCTTTCTTTTGATTTATGTGTACTTGTAATCAGTGTATGTATGTTTGGTTGGGTTTTACAACTTCAAAGGGCTAAAAAGTAAAAAGTCAATTTTGAAGGTTACATTCGTCCCTAAGTTGCATGGTTGCAACAGATTGGAAGACTATAACCAAGAAGAAAGCATGGTTAAAAATACCTTTAGAGAATAAAATGACAGTAAAAAAATAAAATAAAAATCAAGCTAATTGGTCTAAGGAGTTTCTCTAGAAAATACCTCCAAGTAACTTTTTAGAACTGCATCAAAGCTATTTTACATTTAAAACAAGGGGTAGAATAAGCAAGGAGCAAGATACTCTTACCTGAGGACTTGCTGTGTACTCCTTGATTGTTGTAAGCCCTTTTCACATGGGCGCCCTCCCCCCCTTGCACACGTGTGTGGGTGGGGCACCCATATGAATGCCATCGTGGGAGTGAGGAGGATGGGTTGGCACCCGTGGGAACACCACGGGTGGTGGTGGGGGTGCATGCGTGCTCCCGTGGTCCACTCACCTCCACCCATCACCCATGCATGGAGCAATGCATGGAGATGGGTGGAGGTGGGTCGGGGTCCGTGGGAACGCACCCACATGCACCGCCCACCCATCCCCGCACCCACTGAGGCCCATGTGAAAAGGGCCTAAGACTAGACTTATACCCCCTTAGTCATAGTTTGGTTCTATTTTAAAATATGCCAGGAGAGAAACATCTCCTACATACTAAGAAGTAGACTCATCTCTTGACTATTCTAAAGGAGGCAACTCTGAGTCAATTGTGTCCTCCTTTGCCCTTCCCCAGGTACCCAAGGTTGAATAAATGCAGGAGCTTTAGGGACTGCAGCCCTCAGGTCCAAGATTGTAAAGGGTTCACAAAAATGAATACAGCCACTGTCCAGGTCTCTTCCCAGCTGGTGTTCAATTTTGCATTGTTGCTGTTTGAGGGTGAGTGATGGTAGTGCTGCTGCCACCACAAGTTAGGCTGATGAGGGTAGAAATAAATACATGAAGCGAGCCCCCCAAACTATAACAGTCCTACACACACATCAAACTAAATCAGGCCCTGACTTACCCACTTAGAGGCCAACAGCAAAAATACTCTCTCATGACTTCGAAAGGGCAGAAATGACACCATAGGCAGCATAATATTAGATAAGGAATCATAATATTATTTGCACTTCAATTAGATTAATGGATGAACTCAGCAATCTCGTCTCTGGAGGGTGTTTGGGGGGAACTAGCTAATTGGCAGTTGTCTAAAGTAAATTGCTTGATATTGGTCAATGGTAAAATTATGATAACATTAATTTAATTGCAGTTTTGTCAATGGTATAATTAGCACCACTATCAAAGCGATGAATCAGTTTATTGAAAACAGACAATACAGACAAAGAATTATTATAACATTAAGTTCTCTGTTGCCATGATGCAGAATGCAATTCTGCATATTAATGACACTGACATGGTCAACTGCAAATGGTGACCACCATTTCCAATGGAAATAGTGACTGTTTGTTATGGCCTGCTGCACGTTGACTGCTCTCAATTGATAAGGCAAAAGGTGAGGTCTACTGTGATGTTTCTTTTCCTAGACATTTGGCAGTCCAAATTGTCCCATCCACCTAATACTTTTGACTGAGCCTGAAGCTTGCCATTGTGATTACTCCCATTTCAGTGAGTAGGACTTCTCATTGTAGAGTGAGCTCTATGAATACTACTGTTAGAATGGTTTGGGGTTCTATAGTTTTGTAGTTAGTTAGTCCAGAACAATTCAGCATGTGTGTCTGTGCTGCTGTTTCCCATAATCTGTATATCAGAGATGAAACAATATGAATTCTGGTCAGAACCCTTCAAACACAACACACACACATACACAAATACTAGTACCCATGCACACTCCTAGGCTGAACACAAATGCTTTGGAAATCCCTTCTCTGGTTTAATGTGAGTCATGCCATTCATTTCTCCTGGAAGTTTGGATTAAGTACTAAAGAGCAACTTTCTTGGGAAGTCATGAATAGGGCGTTCTTGGTGACCACGCCGCACCTTTGGAACTCTCGTCCAGTGGGGGCCCGTCTGGCCCTGGACCTCCCAGCTTTCCGAAGGAGTTGTAAGACCTGGCTGTTCTGTCAGGCATTTGGCAAGGGAGAGGTGTGAGGGGTGGGTGGGGGTTGGTGAGGGAGGGGTTGGTTTTTATTCTTTCTTTTTTATTGATGTTTTATTATGTTTTATGATATTTTGTTGTGTTTATCTTTGATTTTGTTAGCTGCCCCAGGTTGCCTGTGGCAAGAGGGGTGGGGTATACATTTTAAAAATAAATAAAATTAAATAAATACAGGGCCAGACCATCAGCCCCATTCAGTTTGCTTTATGTGACATCAGCAACATAAATCTGACTAAAAGTGAACCTAAAAGGCGGTTGAGAATTCCATTTTTGGATGGTTATCTTCCAGAGCCATGAGAGTTTTCTAAGTGCCATATCCCCTTGAAGTCTTTGCTTTGGAGGTTAAAGCCAAGGTGCACAGCTAGAACCTTTCCACTCAAGCAATCTTTGTCTGCCAGAATGAACCTTAAGGGCTGTTTTAGTGATATTTATTTTATTTATTTGGATTTATATCTTTCCCTTTCTAGCAGACTGAGGGTGGCTTACAATATTGAACGTATACAAATAATATAACACCCAGTAAAAGTATTAAAAACATATGCAATTTCAATTAAAACCATTCATGCCCCTACACCCAAATTCTATCTCTGCCCACTAAAAGCCTGGCAAAATAAATAGGTCTTACATTGCCTTTGGAGACCGTCAAGGTTTGGGCTTTGGTGAACCTTTAGGGGAAAAGCAGATCTGAGGTAAACCTTGTTAAAAAATGGACCATCACCTGGTAACCAGGGGCTGCATAAGTGCTATCATTCTTCTGTGTTCCTTCTCCAGCTTACATCAGATAGACAGGATTAAGACATAGCTCAAGTAATTTAATTTGAAACTTTCTTCCAGCGGTAGCTGGAAGAAAGTTAAATGTACAACCACTCTCCATTATAAACAGGGGACTGCTGAAGCCCCGATTCTGAGGAAATCGCTTGAGTTACAGTTCTGAACATTTTATCCTTGGTTCTGTTTTTGAGGACCATCATACATGGAAAGTTTGAAGAAGTTTGAGTCAGAAAATAAAAAGTTACAACTGCTGAAACGTTAATTAGATGTGGTCAACTTCACACCATCCTCACGATTTTGAACCATGGTTATCTCCTCACCCCGGATGAGTTGAGCTCTGAGACTTCACAGCCTTGTAGTCTGAGATTGACAACAAGTGCCTCTTGAGTCTCAGAGCATTTTGTGCAGCCAAAACAGAGTTATTTAACATTTAAAAAAAATCAGTTCTGGTGGTTCATGCATGCGCACTACTGCCCATGCTTCTCGGGCAGAGGGAAAAGCTGGGCAGAAAGCTGTGGTCCCGGAGGAGAAGGGAGGCAAGGGAGGGACTGGCCGCCCCTTCCTCCCACTCACTCAACTACTATCAAACTGTCTGATGCTCCCCACCACCGCTAGCCACCTCTAAGCTTCTTCTGTTCCCCTTTTCTCACCTCACTTGAGGGCTGAGTCCCAGCCAGCGCACCCTGGTAGCTCCCTGGATCTGTGCGGGAAGGCATGTCCAGAGTGCACGGGGGTGTGTGTATCCCTTACAAAGTGGTTCCTTAAGGGGATCAGGAGATCTGCTGCTGGGGGAGCACGTCCCCCTTTCTCCCAGAGCTGTTCCTTCTCTGCTTGACCTGGCAGGGCTGAGGGTCAGGCTGGAGTCTCAGACCCTGCCCAGGACCGGTGCTGTCAGCATGCACTGCTTCACACTCCTTGCCCAGCCAGTTCCCAGAGATCAGAGTCCCATGTCCTGAGCAGCTGGTGCTTCCCCCTCCAACACTTCCATGAGCACCCACCGCATCACAATTCAGGGCCCGGAGCCATTGGACTTTGGCCTAGTAGGAGGCAAGGACTTCGAGCAGCTGCTCACTGTCTCGTGGGTAAGAGAACCAGTCCCACACTGGCCATGTGCTTGCAGGGAGGGGTGGGTTTGAGGAGGGGAGACTGAAGCGCCGCTTCCCCGGCTCCCAGAGAGGAGCAGAGCCAGGTGGTGAAGGGAAGCCTGGGGGAGCCGAGCAGAGGAGCCAGTGCCCTGACACTAGAGAGCCAGAGCATCGTCCCCTGGAGCAGAGCCCGGGCGGCGGCAGCACAAAGAGAGCGTGCTCAGCTGGCGTGCAAGGAGTTGGGCAGGGATGTTGCTGCTGCTGCTGCTGCTGGGGATGCAGGAGTTGTTTTGGGGGTGCAGGGCAGCCACGGAGGGAGACCGAGCTCTGCTTGTAACTCATTCCATGCCCCCTCCCCCTTTTCAAATGCTTTTACTAAGAGTAGAAGAACCTATTCCTTGAACTTTTCACCCACACAGATCTCTTGCTGTGCTGCTGACACTTTAGCTCTGTCCTTTACATGTATACAAATTGTATATACTTCATACAATAAACTGTTAACAATGTCAGTGTACAGAACATTATAGAATTGTTTATACAGAATGCAGTTCTGTAGAAACAGAGTTAATGCACTGTGAAAAAAATGTTCATTGTCGAATTATGAGACTAAATTAAAGTTTAATGATGAAAAAATGTGAAAGTTTAGTTATTGATAAAAATGAATAAAAGTATGTATGGTAAGGAATTAAGTACATATATTACATTTATATTGATGAGGATAAAATATGAAATATTTTTCAAATTTTGAAATAATTTCCATGTTTTTTAGCATTTATGTCTTGTTGCAATGTATGGAGTTGAACGTTTTTAAAATTGTAATTGTAATGAATTTGTATGTCTTTTGGAGTTTAAGCTAGAGTCAAAATGATTTTGTGATGTTTTTGAAGAGGAAAGTTTTTTTAATTTTAAAAATTGTTGTGCATTTAACGTTTTTTTAAACTGTAAAGTTTTTTGTTTTGGTCAATAATGATGTTAGATTGGTTGCATGGCTATTTCATTCCATTGGTTACTTTCATGAGTCTCCTAATAATTTTGTTCTTTTACAAACTTCATCCATTTTCTCAGTGTTTCTATAGTAATGAAGGTTCCAGAATTATATTCCAGCAATGTACGGAGACTGGCTGTTACGTTATTGCCTCATAGCAGGAGACCCCTTATGTCTCTTTCTAGCTCATGGAAAGAAAGCACTCCTCAAGCACATTCAGATTGTAGCTTTCCCCAGCCTATTGCTATGGTGCCTTGTGGAGAGTTTTTATTTATTGAACATGGTGAAAGAACACACAGAAAACAACCTCTGCCTAACATATAGTCCAAGGGAATTTCCTCGACAAACAACTGTCTCTCAGGTCCAATGTACTGCAAGCAAAGGAGTGGCAAGCTAGATGGAACTCTGCAATAACAAAAATGAAAATCAATAATAACGATAATGAAAATGACAACGTTGTTATCGTTGTTGTTATTATTAGTACTGTGGCAGTTTGGTTTGTGGAGAGGGTAGGAGGGAGCAGACATCTTGGAGCCCTAAACAGGGTTGAACTCTTGAACTGTGGCTGTGTTGGGAGGGGTGAGCAGCTCAGCAGTATCTGATGGATGTATCGCTGGCCAATGAGCAGTGCAAGTAGGCCCCAGCAGTCTCATGGCACTCTGTGATTGCTCAATTCCTGCTGCCTCCCACAAGCAATCAGGGGGGCTCTGGGGAAGGACACTGCAACCCTTTATAATGGGAGGGCCAAGGCTTTTTCTCTCCATTCTGTG
Organism: Sphenodon punctatus; assembly: GCA_003113815.1. Classification (NCBI taxonomy): domain Eukaryota; kingdom Metazoa; phylum Chordata; class Lepidosauria; order Sphenodontia; family Sphenodontidae; genus Sphenodon; species Sphenodon punctatus. The sequence continues at coordinate 1,489,052 of QEPC01013643.1, forward strand.
AGAGCTCTGCTTGTCAGGTTGCGTTTAAAGAACTGTGGTGCTTGCACACAAAAAATCCTCCCTAGCCCTCATTGTATTACCAATATTATTATTATTATTATTAGACATTTATAAAGCGCCAGTCGTATGACCTGGTGCTGTACAGAACATAGAATTAGACGCGGTCCCTGCCTGTGGCTTACAATCTAAAAGACAAAAACAAAGGGGGGGAGACAGGGAGAGGGGACAGTGGGAGAGACATGGGAGAAGACAAACAAACATTCA
>QEPC01013643.1:1506895-1518197 GCA_003113815.1 Sphenodon punctatus
CTCTCTCTCTCTCTCTCTCTCTCACACACACACACACACACACACACACACACACACACACACACACACACACAGAAACTAGCCCTGGCAGGCTGCTCCACCTGGGGCACTGTCTGTAAGTTGAGACCCTGGCATGTCTTGGGGTGCTCCCAATGATACCACAGTCCTGTTCCTGCTACTGCTGCTGCTACTCGTGCCAAGCTGCCACCTACCTGCCTGCTCCTCCCATGCCACCCGCTGCTGCCTCTGCCAAAGAGCCTCTCTCTCTCTCTCTGATACACCCACACAGAAACTAGCCCTGGCTGGCCGCTCAATCAGGGTGCTGTCTTGAAGTCTGCCCCACCCCCGGTGATATTTCTATGAGCTAAACACACCTCACCACTCAAGTGCTTCAAAATGACCAACCGAGAAATGTAACCAAGTAGTATATTTCACACCTCAGCTTCCCAAAGCTGCCCCCCACGAGGCAATCTCTGTGAGCTGAAGATGCCCCACCACTCAGGGGTGATCTCTCTGCAAGCTGAAGATGCCCCAACACTTGGGGGCTTCCCAAGGCTGCCCCCCGTGGGGCGATGATCTCTCTGCGAGAGTGGCCAATGCATCTCCTGGCCATGCAGACTGATGCCTCTGCCACAGCCTCTCTCTCAGACTCTGGCACACCCACACTGACACCAGCCCTGCCCCTCCTGGGGAGCTGTGTGCAAGTTGAGATCCTGGCACATCTTGGGGCTAATACTCTACAAGTGCTGCTGACATCAGGTATGGATCTGACAAGCTGTATATATAATGAGATTCTGCCACCTGCCAGAAGAACTACAGAGGGATAACAGATTGGATTGGTCAAAATCAGCTGGTAACAAATATAACTTTTATAAAAACATTGTAAAACACATTTTAACTATGAAGAAAATAAACATTTGCATAATGTGCAAAAAGGGATCGAAAAGAAACATTAGGATTTTGTGGGCCTGGAACATGAGGAAAAGGGGACAATGATCCATGGGACTGAGGTGAAGGGACCTTGGCAACCTCTGCCCCATGTTGCCTCACAACATCCAGGGCCCCCAAATTATTTCCTTCCAGGCCACCAGGGACTGGTGGAATGCCTCGACGGTGTCCTTTTCAGTGCTTATGTACTCCACGTAAGCCTGTGCCTGCTGCTCCCTTATCTGAAGCACCCGGAAGCACTCCACCAGCCTGTCCTCCACCTACCTTGTGGTGGCCTGGAAACCCTCTATGTAATTTGTCGCCAGGTTCTGCAGTGACCCCCAAAATGCCCTCCCTTGGGGGGGTGTCCTTGTCATGTGGGGCTGGCAAATCATCAGAGGAGCTGGAGGGGGAAGGATGGGGACAGTGCCTCTTCTGGCGCAATTTCCTTCTCCCCTCCTCTTCATGCTGTTCCTCCCTCTGAGTGCTGCCAGTGCCACCAGACGCACCCCTCTTCACCTTGATGAGGTGGACTGTCTCAGTGTGGGTGATGAGCCCAGATGTGGTCCCCTGTGGGCCCTTCTTTATCTTTTTGTCGCAGATCTAAAGAACATAAAAAGATAGGAACATAAGAAGTGCCATATTGGGTCAGACCAATGGTCTATCAAGCCCTGCCTGCATTCTGTCTCCGTAAGTGGGTGGCCAATCTCTCTCTCTGTGGGGGACTTCCTAACAGGTCATAGGGCAAACCATTACTTGTTGTTCCAGCCCCCTGCCTTACCTTGCATTCTGTGAAGCTGCCTTTTGGGGTATGGTAATATTTCCATACCTCAGATCTTGTTGGCGTGCTTTGGCTCTGGGACATTGTCCTTGATTTTGGGCTTTTGGAACCAGCATCATCATACTCTGTGAAACGAACACATAACACCTACATAATATTATGCAACCATGGTGATGCCTCTAGTACTTCCCAAACCGATATCCATTCTCCTACACCAATTAGATGGATGGTGCTGCTGCCTCCTTGTCTCTTTCCCTTTCTCCCACATACACCACCACCACCACCTGGGGTGCTGTCTGCAAGTTGACACCCTGGCATATCTCGGACTGCTGCTGTTCATGCCTGACTGCTCACCAGCACCCACCCGCCTGTCAGCCTGCCTGCCCTCCAGCCTGCTCCTCCACAGCCACCCGCTGATGCACTGAAAGAGTCTCTCTCTCTGGCAGACACAGAAATAACACACACGCAAATCCTGCCCTTCCTGGGGTGCTGTCTGCAAGTTGAGACCCTGGCATGTCTCTGGGTGCTGCTGCTGCTGCTCGTGCCTGACTGCTTACAGGCACCCACCCACCCACCTGACAGCCTGCCTGCCCGCCTGCCAGCCTGCTCCTCCACTGCCACCCGATGATGCCCACTACTGCTGCTGAAAGACCATCTCTCTCTGGCAGACCCAGAAATAACACACATGCAAGTCCTGCCCTTCCTGGGGTTCTGTTTGCAAGTTGAGAAACTGGCATGTCTCAGGGTGCTGCTGCTGCTGCTGCTGCTGCTACTCGTGCGTGACTGCACACCCACATGCCCACCTGCTAGCCCACATGTCAGCAGGCTTTCTCTAAAGGATAGTATTCTTTTCCTCAAAGTTATATGGAACACTAAATAAATAAAAACAAATTTTACAAACCTGACAGTGTCACCTCCTGTGCCCTCCTCTTCCTCTGGTGAGAATCTCACCTCCACCACCTCACCAGATGGTCCAGTCTGGGCCTCCATGATTTGTTCCTGTGCCTCCATCTTGACCTTCCTCCTCAGGTTCTTCTTCCTTCTTCCTTCCACTTCCATCCTCACACAGACACACACAACACCACCTCCTCCTCCTCCCCAGCTAACTAGCCAAAACAGACACATACAATCAGGCAGCAACACACCACGCTACCGCGCAGCTGATCAAACTACCATTTCTGGTTTGGGTATCGTTCCCGGTCTCGCGAGATCATGATACCAAAAATAAAATCTTTGTTGGTGCATGAAATCGATATTGATACCAAAAATGATACCAAAAACTGTTATCGATAATGACAATAATGAAAAACATTTAGTTAATAATGATAATAATAAAACAACACATTTTAATAATGAAATGGATAACAAAAACAAAAAACGACATGGGGTCCTGGTGAACACCCCTACTATTTAGGGCCTTATACATCAGAAAGCTATTGGCAGCCAGTGCAGACTTGTGAACACTGGTGTAGTGTGCTCCTGGTGACCTACCCCAGACAGAAGACAAGCCACTGCATTCTGCACAACTTCTGATCAATCTTCAACTTCTGATCAATCATCAAGGGCCACTCTATGCAGAGTTCATTGTAGTAGTCTAACCACGAGGTTATGAAGGCATGGATGATGGTGGCCAGATCTGAATCTAATAAAAAAAGGTTGCAGTCTTCTCATCAGATGGAGTTGGTGAAAAGTGCTTCCAGTCACCACTGCCACCTAGCAATCCAAGTGCAGTAATGGATCCAAGGCTGGGAACTTATGTGACCAAAGGAGGCTGAACCCCATCAATGACAGGTATCTCTATGTCCCCCAGGCAACACAGCTGGCCTTCCATCACTACCTCAGGGCATTTTTAGACTTTGCTGCTTTCCCCCGGACTTCAAAAGTCCAGGTTTGGCAAACTCTCACAGGGGGGATTTAGATGCTTACCTCCTGACCGGGGGTTGCCCAGGCACTGTTGTAAACAGCAGCACTGTGAAACTCCCTGAAATTTTAAGACCCAGACTTATGAGACCTTGCCTATTGGAGGTTTACAAGTCTGGGTTTCAAAACATCTGGTAGTCGTGTGGTGCCACTGTTTACAATGGCGCCCATGTAAATTCTGGTCGGAGCTGTGCACGAGCATCTAAATGGAGCAAATGGAAAAGTACTTAGTGGTCCAGACCAGACATAATCTGACCTGAATATAGGGTAACTGTTTCCAATTTGTGGGTTACACTGAGATTACACCTACTATGTGGGTAGGACCCTCCTTAGTATGTATAAATAATGACAATATATTTTAAAGGAGGAACTCTAGAGAAAAGAATATATAAAAAGCATATAGGTTTACTTAAATACAAAAGGAATAACAAATGGTACAAAAGGAAAAGCAAGTTCAGTTAAAATTTAACAGTATGGTACAAAAGATTCATTAAACAACATTTGCTGTCTAAGCTTTAGTCTAAGTCAAAACCTTAAAGGAAAAGAATATGCTTTAATCTCTCTGGCTCAGTGGTCTCATAGGTACCCTGTTCAAGCCCCGTTCTACCAAGTGATGAGAAGACTTCAGAATTGTGAGAACTTCTAACCTTCCTCTTTCCTGAGGGCCATTTTTATGCCAAATTTTCTGTACAGCTAAACATTTCTTGAATTAAGCCACTGTGCTGAGACTAGCTAATCAAGTTAATGAAACTCTAACAGAAATGATAAATATTTCAGGCAGGAATTGAATACAAACAAACAAACCGAGGAGCCTCTAGTACAGGCTAAAGTAAATAATTAATAGCTAACTTCTCTGATAATGGCTGAAACTTGCTTTATTTACTCTTCATTGGACAGCATCTTGAACATCAGCTGTTTGCTGTTTGCTTGTGTCTCTAGACTCAGCAACATCTGAGCATCTACAAAAGTTGGTTTCAACCAGACAGATTTCTACATGCATACATATTTCTTTTAATCATCATTTTGAAGCAAAGTTTTGGCAAAGAATTTCAAAATACTAATTGAATCTACTTTCATGGAAATTTTATCTGAGTCAGAAGCACAGACTTTTGCCTTATTTTAGAATGTTCTGACCAGCTTCTCATTGAATAAAGTAAGAAATTACACTTGAGCTACAGTTCTTATAAAAGGTGGGGGTGGGGTGGGGGAAGAGGTACTATAGTTCCAATGTAATCCAAAGCAAAAATATGCAGCCATGACTCATATTTCAATTTTACTTCATGAAAATATCACCCTGAACGATGTGAAAAGAAAAACTAGCATTTACCAAAAGCTAACAGCTGATTTTTTTTTTTTTACAGATCGGAAGTACAGGATTATGGACTATGCCAGCAGGAAAAAAGAGAGAGGTACAACATGCTGATTTTTAACTTAAAGTTATACAAATTGCTCTCCAGAATTCTCTGTTGAATATGTGTAGTATTATGTGAACTGCCTTCCAGAAGGAGAAATACAAGGAGATTTGATATTTGTCTCAACTAAAAAATCTAATTTGTGGCTGAAGCAGTAAGTGAAAAAGAAGGGTAATTGATGACAATGGGTGTTAACAAAAGTGATACCATGGCCCTCTGTGGCCCATGGGTCACCGTCATGTTTGTGAAGGAGCATCCAGATGTTTGCCCTGGAATTTCTCCGGGTGTGGTGGTGGCTACCTGGGCTGTGACTCTGGAAATCCCTGAGGTCACAGCCCAGGCTAGCTTCCACCACGCCCAGGGAGGGAAAGGTCTGCCCAACTGGACTACAGTGGGCTTTCATGTGTGGTAGCCCGCTGCTCTCTGCCCGGTCCGGAGTGGCTCCCAGCCATGACAGGCAGCCATGGCGGCCACCATTGGCCACTGTGGCTACCTGTCATGGGGGGAGGTGAACTGTGGCACCCTGGTCTGTATTGTGGCATGACAGTGGACAGCCGCTGCCGCATATGTTTTCACCCAATGTTGCTTTGCAATAAAATGTGGGGATTGAGAGAGAGAGAGAGAGCCCCGTCACCTAACTGCAGCAGCAGCAGCAGCAGCAGCAGCAGCAGCAGCACAACATTGGACCTCAATGGGGCTTTCTAAGGGAATCTTTATATTTGAAAATGAAAACCTTCCGAACCCTCTTTATTGGTTTCATATTTTTAATGCAGAGACTTTCTCAATTATATATAGAGAGGGTAGATTGGCAAAGGTCCCACATGATCAAAGGTTGTGCCCTTTTGGCCAGCAAGAGGTTGTGGAATCATTGGCACATGTTATATTTGATTGCCAACTTTACTGTAATCTGTAGCCTAAATTTCTTAATCATATAATTTCCAATATGAAAACATGTAGCCAGTGGGAAACTCTTGTGCGTCTCTTGGAAGATTCGGATATTGCTATTACTTTAAATGCAGCTAAAATTTGTGCGTCAGCCATCAAATTAAGGAAGGCAAAATCTGGAAATGCTGCTATTATGTAATTATCTATTCAGATCTTCTGCTATATCAGGGGTTTTTAGCATTTATTCTAGCCCTGTAGTAGAGCTAAGTTTCAGGGTTCAAGTGTGTCTGGGCTTGATAGGGGTGTGCATGTCATTTTCGTTATTACAATAACGATAATGAAAATTGTCATTTTCATTATTGTTATTGCATTAATGAAAATAACAAATAATAATGAAAATAGAAACAAAAACGACATTTTGTTTTTGAAATACAGGGAAAAAACTGAAAAATGTATTTCTGGTTATAACTTTTTTGTTTCTTATTCAATTCTGGAGAAGCTTGGAGAGGTTGTGCCCCCAATGGAGAGAACTATGTGTACCAGGTTTCAAAAGGATTAGATAAAGGGAACCAATTTAAGGGTAATTTCAGATGTAACGGGCCCAGAGGTCCACCACGCTGAATCACGCACTGGGATCTGTTTCGGATCACAGTCAGGAATCAGGCTGTCTGTCCTTTAGACGTGCCGACTTGATTCTCAGCAGGGAGCGGGGCTGAGTGGCACGACGTGCAGCCGCATATTCCGCCCCCCCATGCTCCCCCGGCTGCCCACCCTCCGGGAGACGGGCGGGCACAGAGGCCAATCCGGCTGCTGCGCCCGATCCCATATTGTGGTCTGGGCCATGATCAGGGATGGACCAACGGTACAGATGTCATTTTTGACCCATCCTGGAACGTGGCTAATCTAACCAATCTAGCGTGGTTATTTTGATTCCTGCCAGGTATTCACTGTGGTGAACATCTGGTGAGAATCTTTTAGACATAACGGGACAAAAAGCCACCACAGGGGATTCACTGTGGTTGACCGTGGTCCCATTACATCTGAAATTACCCTAAGAAGCAATTGAACGTTGTGATTTTAATAAAAGTTCCATACACATGGCTACAACGTCTTTATATTCCATCCAATTTGTATTAAACCTGTGAATATTATGTTCCTCCACATGCTTAACACACCTGCCAGTTTTCAGAAAATTGGATAAAGGGTCCTGATGGTATAAGACATTAACTTGAAAATACATTTCAAGCTGTAACATGTTTATTGCTGAGCACGGCCTGATTTTGACTCATCTAATAGGAAAATATATGGCATCCAATGGGCACCTTTTCGCAGCGTTTCTGGACCTTAAGTCTGCATTTGATTCCATTAATAGGAAACTTCTTTGGGCCAAACTTGACAAGACATCAATGGACAAGAGATTCTTATTTCTCATTCGGAATTTATATGCCAACTCAATGTTGGTAGTTAAATCAAACTCTAAGGGGGTTATTACTGAGGAGATTAGTGCTTTAGTGGGGATGAGGCATGGTTGTGTCCTGGCCCCCGTGCTTTTTAACTTATTTATTAATTATGTGATTCCTTTAATTGCGCAATCGTAATTTCCCCCCCCTAAATTATCCTCACATTTTGTTGGCTCTTTGCTTTATGCAGACGATCTGGTCTTACTCTCCCAGACTCGGATTGGCTTAAAAAGACAACTTGAGGCGTTTTCAACATATTGTGATATGAATTGCCTCAAGATCAATTATAGTAAGTCCAAAATAGTTGTCTTTACAAAAGCCAGGTCAAGGGGACTATTTAAGTGTGTCCTGGATGGCAAATAGATTGAGCAGGTGAAACTATTTAAATATCTTGGGTTGTATTTCCATCATTCAGGCTCATGGATTGAACATCATAAAGGTGCTGTGAAGGGACCGGCCTTTTCTATTTATAAATATTTTGCCAGCCATAGGATAACATAAATTAAATTGGCTTTAGATGTCTTTAACTGCAAGGTTGGTTCTCAATTGCTATTTGGCGCAGAATTATGGGCCCCATTTATATATGTTAATCTTGAGGTGGTTCAACTCAAGTTTCTTCCAACCTTAGTAGGTACTCCTGGTGCTGCTATAAGATTGCAGTTAGCCCCCAAAAGTTGGACACATATGGCTTGGGCTTGTGTGACCAAGTTCTGGATAAAATCTCCCTTATAGGAGTTTGATGGCACATCTAAAAGAGGACCCATACAAGAGCCATTGGTTCTATAGGGTTGATGCTCACTTGAAAAATCTAGGCCTTCCTTGTGATTATTTGCATAGTAAAGACTATCTCCAGGCAGGGGCTGAAATAGCTCAAAGGCGGGAGGATATCAGTCGGCAAGATGAAATCGCCAAAATTAGATCTTCTCCCCATATGGGTGGGTTTCTCCCTCTAATTCTGGATAGAGGTAGTATGGTGAGTTATCTCTTTCTATCCTGCTCCCCTAGAGGGAAAAATCTTTTTATGGCCACAAGATTTAACGCCTTATCCACCAAACTCTTGGAGGGCTGTTATACTGGGTTGCCCTTCTTCCAGTGCTTGTGTCCGTTTGATTCCATGGAAGTTGAGACAACAGGCCATGTTCTGCTAAGTTGCCATCTTTATGACCATATCAGGTCTGAGTTTCTCAGCCCTTTTCTGGCCAAATGTCCCAGTAGAACTGATTCCTTCCTGCTTGCCCAGGCCCTGTCAGACGAGAGGACAGAGGTGACTGAGTGTCATCAGGTTCCTGATTTTGGCAATGAATCTCTGTCAGCTGTTTCTCGAGCATTAAGTACCAATGGGCTGCGAGCCGTGATATTTTAATTATTTCAATTACTTTAATTACTTTTAATTACCTTAATTCTTTATTTACTTCCCTAATGTTTGGGTTTAGTAATTGTGCAACTTGTTGTTTATGATTGATCAATTGCTTGACTTTTTCTAAGTTTAATATTTGTTTTTAGTTTACTTATTGATGTTGCTCACAGGGTCATGGGGGCTTTGAAGTAGTCCCCCCACCTTCTGAGGCTTCCTTCTATGATGATAATGATCTTAGTCCCCTGTATTATGGAATTTATGCTCTTATTTTTCTGTTTTATACTGGTATTTTGGGCAATGACCTTGGTCACACCAAATGTACAAATAAATTGAATTGAAAATTGTTTATATTCCATCCTGTTTGTTTATTTATTTATTTATTACAGGCATTTATATCCCACACCCTCCTGCACACTAGCAGCTCGGGGTGGCAAACAACACAAATAGTAAAAAAAAACCACGAAATCCTTTTAAAATACTACAACATTTAAAATATTAAAATACCCAGAAACAGAAGACTAAAAGGCAGAAAAAACCCTCCTCCAATTCCCCCACCTTACCAACCCCTCTCAGAACAAGGCTCAGTGGAACAACCAGGTCTTAAAATATCTTCGGAAAGAGGGGAGGCCTGGGGACAGATGGGTCTCCATCGGGATGGAGTTCCACAGCTGAGGTGTGGCCACCAAGAACACCGTCTCCACCGTCGCCACCCGGGATACCAGGGGGATCTCGAGTCGGGCGCCCCAGGTCGACCGCAAGGGCCACGAAATGACTGGGGCCCTGAGGCGGTCTCACTGATAAGCAGGATCCAAGCCATTTAGGGTTTTAGAGGTCATCACCAATACCTTGAATTGGACCCGGAAGACAATAGGCAGCCAGTGCAGAGTAAGGAACACAGGTATAATGTGTTCGTGGTGGCCCGTCCCCATTAGGAAATGGGCTGCCACATTCTGCATCAGCTGCAGCCTCCGGACCATCTTCATGAGTAACCCCACGTAGAGTGTGTTACAGTAGTCCATTTTAGAGGTAATGAAGGCATAGATGATCGTGGTCAGATCTGAGTCTGAGACATACGGCTGCAGCCGTTGCACAAGATGTAATTGGAGAGATGCTCCCCTCACCACAGCCTCCACCTGGCAATTCAGGCAGAGCTGCGGGTCAAGGAGCACCCCCAGTCTACGCACCTGAGCGGCCAAAGGGGGGCAGACCTCGCCAATGATGGGAGTCACCACCCCCTCAGCCCTACCCACCAACATCACCTCCATCTTGTTGAGATTCAGCCTCAGACGGCTTGCCCTCATCCAGTCCCCCACAACTGCCAAGCACCGGGCAAGCACTGAGACTGCCGGGCCTGGGTCTCCAGAAAACAAGAGGTAGAGCTATGTATCATCGGCGTACTGATGACATCGTATGCCAAACCCTCTCATGACCTCACCCAAAGGTTGCATATACATGTTGAACAGGAGAGGGGAAAGAATAGAACCCTGTGGGACTCCACATGTGTGGTTTCAGGGAGATGACGTACATTCCCCGAGAACCACCTGCTGAGTTCTCCCAGCCAGGAATGAGCGGAAGCATTCAAGAACAATCCCACTCACCCCAGCCCAGTCCCACAGCCTTGTCACCAACATCTCGTGATAAACGGTATCAAACGCTGCCGACAGATCCAATAAGATCAAAATAGATGATCTGCCCTGATCCAATTCATGGCGTAGGTCATCAACCCAGGCCACAAGTGCAGTCTCCGTGCCAAACCTCAGGTGAAAGCCAGACTCTGAGGGAGCTAGAAAACCGACCTGGTCCATATGACCCTGTAACTGCCGGGCCACCACCCACTCAATAACCTTCCCTAAAAAGGGAAGATTAGAGACTGGCTGATAGGTGGCCAGGGAGTCGACGTCCAAAGTTGGCTTCTTGATCAGAGGCCCCACCACCACCTTTTTGAGATGGCTTGGCACTCTGCCCTCCCTAAGGGAGGCATTGACCACCACCACCAGCAATGGCCCTAATGTCTCCTGACTGGCCTTCACCAGCCAGGATGGGCACGGGTCAAATTCACAACAGGTGGCCCACACTGTCCCAAGAACCTCCGCCGCGTCACTGGGTGATACCCACTGAAACTGATCCCACAACAACCAACATGATGGGGCTTCCCCTACCTCTGATTCACCCATTGTCGTAAGTGCAGCATTGAAGTCGTGATGAATCTGAGCAATTTTATCTGCAAAAAAGTCAGCAAACATGTCACAGAGGGCACTGGAAGATTCCAGTGGAGGAACGGAAGCGTGGTAAATCTGATCCCCCCCCCCCCTGTGATTCACGGAGGTGACCACCCGGCATAACACTGACCAGACGTGACATTGGGTGATTTCAGACGTGACGAGATCACGCTGAACCACACTGAACCACGGTGAACCCCGCGGCGGGGCGAAAGGCCCCTGCACGTCTGCACAGCGTGCGCCAGATGTTGGCCACGCTGAATCTGCAGATGGGGTCAATTTGAACCACGCTTCCCGGGCTAGCCGGGGGAAGGTCCCGGGAAGCGTGGTCAAATGGACCG
>QEPC01013643.1:1529198-1553163 GCA_003113815.1 Sphenodon punctatus
CAGCGGGGGGGGGCCCATTGTCAGCTGGTGGGGGCTGGGCGGGGCCCGGAATTTCCGGAAATGAATTTTAATTTTTTTTAAAAATCAGGGACAGGTGGCTGGTGCCAGCTTAGCTCCATAGGGATGGGACGGGCAGGCCCGTGGTCCCCCCCCCAGCCATGGTGGGCCCTGGGACAAATGTCCCACCTGTCCCTATGGTAGCTACGCCCTTGGTTCTGTTCACCCCATCTCAAAAAAGACATAGCTGAACTAGAAAAAGTACAGAGAAGGGTAACGAGAATGATAAAGGGTATGGAATGCCTTCTGTACAAATTGGGTCTCCTCAGCTTAGAGAAGAGAAGACTGAGAGGGGACATGATAGAGGTTTATAAAATCTTAAGTGGTATGGAAAGGAGAACGATTATGTACCCTCTCAAATAGTACTAGAACTAGGGGACACTCAATGGAATTTGTTACTGTCAGGAGCTGGGAGTGAACAACAGGGAATGGATTGTCCATTGTGACTGTTGGTTCTTCTCCCATACGATCGAAATTGTTCACTGTCGGAGGAAAGGATGCTGGGCTTGATGACCATTGGTCTGACTCAGTATGGCAACTACTTATGTTTTTATAGAAATCTTTTTTCATATTTGAAAACCTTTATCATTTTTCTCCCTCAGCCTTCTGTAGGCTAAATATGCCGAGATCCTCCAATCTTCCTCACAGGTCTTCCATTCCAAACACTTTAGCTCTCCTCTGAACCCTTTCCAACAAAGATTACTCATGGGGGGTGGGGTCATGGGGGAGCATGTGCCCCCAGATTTTCAGAACCCCTACAGAACCCCTGACCAGTCCCCCCACTCACCCCCACTCTTGACAGTTACCAGTCACCTATGCTTTCCAGTTTGTCACTAAGGGTATTTTCAGATGTTACGAGATCACGCTGAACCACAGGGAATTCCCACATGGTGATCGTGGTTTCGTCAAGTCTGTTGGGGGGAACAGAAGCTCCCCACCAGATGTTCACCCCCATGAATCACGGGGGTTAGGGGGTGAGGATCACATTGAACACGCAAACAGAGGTCCTGGCCGGACCATCTCCATTTGCGTGTTGAATGTGATTCCCCCCCGTGATCAGGGGGATCGTCTTGTCTGTCCCCCGACCACGGCCCGGAATCAACGGTGGGATTCCGGGCTATGGTCAATGCGGGTGGGCGCTGCGGCCGCATTGGCCACGGTGCCTGCCTGTCTCCCAAGAGGGCGGCTGGCCTAGGGAGTGGGGGGGCGGGGCCAGGCTGTCGCACGTTGGGCCGCGTGGCCCCGCCCCTTCCCCAATTCCCCACCGGGATCAGCTGGCACATCTGTTGGACGTACTGGTTTGATCCCGGCAGGGGATCAATGGGTGTTTCTGTGCCAGGGCCAATACAGGCCCCGTCACGTCTGAAAATACCCTAAAAGTGTGGAGCCCAAAATTGGATGCAGCATTGCCGATGGAGCCCGCCTGATCACTGCTAAGTAGAATGGAACAGTTATTGCCCATATCTTGGCTGTTAGGCAATTTAATAAAAATAATAAAAATCCTTTTTTTGCAATGGCATCACCTCTAGTTAGTATACTATTTAGGTTTTGAACCACACTTACGTTCATTTTGAATTCTATCCTTCTCCCAAAAATGAAACCTGTTCCAGGAAACCTGTTCCCTCCCTGGGAGTGAGCACACTGCTGCTCATGTCACTTCATCTTGAGACCTTTTCTGTGGGTAAAAACAGACATGCAGGTGGCATGGTGGCTCCTCGGCCCAGCCTGTGCTTATGACTGCAGAGCCGTACTTGTGACCACATGGCCTGGGTAGGGTGGAGAGCTAAGCAAATGTGCAGGTGGCTGGTCCCACTCCTGCTCTGCTCCCAGAGCTCCACCCTCTGCCATGATGGCAGCCCCTGGCGGGGATAAACACATGTACTAGCCTGCATTGGTCCATGTAGATGGCCCTTAGCCGAGGTTTGGTACTAGGGATGTGCGAACACGGTTTGGAGGTTTGGGGTTTGGCCCGAACTCAGCCAGTTCGGACAGCCGAACCAAATGACCGAACTGAACGCCAGAATCCCCTAACAGTTTGTGTGCATTGGATGGGAAAACCCTGGCTGGCAGGTCTGGGAGGGAAGGGGGGCAGCTGAGGAGCAGTCTTCCTGGCCCCAGGGGTGGAGAGAGGCTTGGACTAGCAGCAAGCCTGCCCAATAACCATCCCTCTTTTCCTCAGACCGCTGCTTGGCAGTCTGCGATTGGCCACGGGCTAGGCTGCATGGAGTCAATGGAGCTTGTGGTAGGGCGGGCGCAGCAAGTAACAAAAGTAATTGCCCTCCCCCCCTTCCATATTGTTCTGAGCTAGCCAGTGATCTTGTTAACAGGAGTTTTCAGAACTCTCCCTTTCCCAGCAGTTTATGTTCCTCCCAGTCCATTGTCATCCTCCTCCTTTTTCACCCATTTCCACATGTTTACCTCCATAGTTTCATTTATTTAGATTAGATTAGATAGATTTAGGTGTTATTTTTATTTGTTAGCCCTCCCTGTGTTCTTTCTTCCTCCCCGCCATTGAATCCTTCCCTTCTCTCTGTATATATTCCATCCCTGATTCCCTTCCCCTGTTTTTGGATTTATTAAGAGTAGGATTAGATTGATTTAGGTTTCATTTCAGTTTTGTACCCCTCCCTGTGCTGTCTGTTGTGAACTGTCTGTGTCCTCCCCCCCATCCCTGTGTGTGTGTGTGTGTGTGTGTATGTGTATGTGTGTGTGGATAGATAGATAGATAGATAGATAGATAGATGTAGGAGTTAGCTTAGTTATAGAGATTGCGTGTAGTGAATCAGTTTTAATATTTTATAGTGTGTTTGTAGGACTAGGCCTTTCTGGATATTAATAGTTAGTTAATAGAATAGTTAATAGAATAGAATAGTTAATAGCAGTTAGAGTTAGTGTAGTAGATCTATATAATATTCAAATTTTGAATAAATACAAAAAATATATAAAATCTTCCTCTGCATAATTTGGAAAGGAAAAATGGAGAAGGGAAGCAGGAGAGGTCGGTCTCCTGCCTGTAAGGCAGGCAATGGGGCATGTGGCAGAGGTGGCAGGGGCCGTGCCAGCAGAGTGGCAGGCATCAGCAGCAGCCTGAGCCCATCACCATGCCCCAAACTGCAGAGGCCTGATTTATGCAGACAGGCTTCAGAGGCTCCCAGCAGTGGTACTAGGTGTGGTTCAGCTGTGCCTCCTGCCAGCATCCTCCACTGCCACGCAGGGCACTGGAAGGGCTGCAGTCCAGAAGGCTGTGGCTGTCTCTGCTGCGGCTGCAGGAGCAAGTGCAGGTGCTTCGGGGTCGGATGTTCCTCCAGGGCCACCAATGTCCCCAATTGTTGAGGTGATCCCCAGCAGTCCAGGGCTGGTGGATCCCACCCAGGCTGCTAGAGGCAGGGCCCGATCCCCAGGCAATGGCAGCAGGGAGAGGAGCAGTAGCAGCAGCAGCAACAGCTATAGGGGGCACAGGGAGAGTGGCAGCAGCATGGGAAGTCGCTCAGCCTTAGGGTCCCAGTACTCCCTTTCACGGGACCTATCTCAGATTGGGGACAGCGAGGCAGACATTAGTCCTGTGGAGGAGATATCTGGTGCTGAAGTGATGGCTCTCCCTCCGAGAGCTGTGTCACCACCATGTTCTGCCTCTCCCATCAGCATTGTCAGTGGTGTGTCACCCGGTGCGGGTCAGAAGACAGAAGGGGGCAAAAAATCCTCCATCTGGGCACATTTTAAGTTGGTGTATGTGGATGATCCCAGGGAGGTGCAGTGTAGTTTGTGCCAGAAGGTGGTGAAGCATGGGCAGGTGCTCACCAACATTGGCACAACTGCCATGGCGATGCACCTCAAGGGATGCCACAGCGCTGTGCTGCTAAGCAGGCAGGCAGGGGCAGTGGATGCCAGCGGATTCCTGACTGCAGCGACCAGTTGTCCACCTCTATCAGCAGGCAAGCGTCCTGCTCGAACAGCTGCCTCTAGCAGCAGGAGTGGTATTGCTGCTAGAGGGAAGAGCAGCAGAAGCAGAAGCATCAGTGCACCATTGAGGACCTGGGGTGGGGGCAGCTGCCAAGTCCATCAGCAGCTGCAGGATGTGGAGGGCAGCGTGGCTTTCAACTGAAAGCTACGTGCCTGTTGGGGGAAATGATCCCTCTGGATAGGCAGCCCTTCTCGTTGGTCAGGGACATGGGGTTTAGGCGCCTGATTGACTTCCTGACCCCCAGTTTAAGCTGCCCTCATGCACCACCCTGAGTTGGCATGTGGTGCCAGCCTTGTACTGAGTTTTAAAGGAGTGAGTGAGGGAGTAGCTGGCAAGGGCTGGGGGTGCCACTGTCCACTTCACCACCTACCTGTGGTCAAGTAGGAACATGCAGCACGCATACCTGGCAGTGACAACACACTGGTGACAGGACCTGGAGGCTGCGTTTGGGAGTGGCAGGAGGGTCCCAAAGCAGGGTATATGTGGGCCCTGCTTCAGGCAGAAGTCATGGACGGCCCCCACACGTCTTGGAACATCGAGGCAGCCCTGACAGCCAGGGTGAGGGAGTGGGTCACGCCAGGTGCATCCTTCACCAAGGGGTACGTGGTGATGCATAATGCAGCCAACATATTGAGGGCAGTCCACGAAGGGGGCTTCACCAGCATCCCTTGTGCCACCCCCCCCCTTCATCTGGTGGTCAGGGATGCTCTGAGCTTGGGGGAGAAGGGGATTGGGGCAGGCACCCTTAACTCCCTGATCAAGTGGGGAGGAAGCTGGCCAGTTTCTTTAACTGGAGCGTGAAGGGCAGTGACCTCTTCCAGGTGAAACAGGCAGAGGAAGGCTCCCTGGTGCACCAGCTGGTGCAGGATGTGTCCACCAGGTGGAATTCCACATTCCTGATGCTCGAATGGCTTCTCAAGCAGAAAGCTGCCTTGCATCAGGTTCAATTAGTGATGGACAGCGGGGGACCTCCAGGGTACAATGGGGCAGAATGGGAGAACCTGACTCACACCGTCTTCGTGCTCAGACCGTTCCTGGCCGTGACAGAGACCATCAGCTCCTCGATGGCCACCATCATCCAGGTAACCCCTCTAGTCCAGAGTCTCCTCAGGAAGCTTGTGGAAATTCTCGAAGGGCAGGATTGTGGGCAGTGGCCGTCAGGGCAGGAAGCTGGCGAATGAGGTGGTTGCCCTGGTGTGGTAGCTGAAGGCAGGGCTGAAGTCGCAGTTCGATGAGCTCCTGCAGCGGGAGGAATATGTTTTGGCAACCATGCTGGACCCCAGGGTCAAGGGCAGTGTGGCATGCCAGACAGCGCTCTATGGGCACTGGAAGGGTGAGCTGGTGGAGAGGGTCCGGCAGGCAGAGAGGGCTCTTGACAGTGTGCGGCAGCAGCAGTAGGATGCCCCTGGGGATGGTGGGAGCGGGATCAGCACCCCTTTCAGCCAGCAGGGTCTATCCCTGCCCCCAGCCCTAGCAGTAGCAGCACCAGCAGCAAGCTGAGCAACAACAGCACCCCTACTGCCAGCAGCACCAGCAGCTCGTATGTACAGGCCACACTGGGGAGCATAGGCCCGTGCACAGCAGGGCAGGCAGCATGGCTGAGGGCAGTGGTGGAAGTGGTGCCTAATCAAATTTATGCGAGGGAGTATGACAGCGCCTCAGCAGCAGTGGGGACCTACCTGGAGGAGGAGCCATGCATCGATCCCAGCAATGATCCCTTGGCCTACTGGACCAGCAAGACCAACATGTGGCCAGCCCTGTCCACTGTGGCCAAGGGTCTGTTGTCATGCCAACCCATGAGTGTCCCCAGCGAGAGGGTGTTCTCCATGGCGGGGGACATTTGCTCGCCGCTCCGCCTGAGACTGGGGGCCAAGTTGGTGGAGGAGTTATTGTTCCTTAAGGTCAACCTTCTGCTGCTGATTCCCGAGCTGCTCCTGGACATGGATAGATGGTGCAATGGCACATGCCATCCCATCCCAGGGGCAGTCTTGGGACAGGGCTCTTCCTCAATCTGGGCTGCTGCTGCTGAGGTGCTGTCCCTCCCTCCCAATGCCCAGCGCTCACCCTGCGCCTCTCTCTCTCAATGGCTTTGACCGGCCTATCTGACTGACTTTATGATGCCAGGTGGCATTGGGAAGCTGTAAGTCTGCCAGCCGGCCTCTGGCTAGATGATCTCGGCCCGCCTATCTGACTGGCTCTCTCTCTCTCTCTGCACAGTTTTCGCCAGCCTAACTGAGTGCCCTGCCAAGGTCCCAGCCTGCCTTCCCTACTCCCTCTCATGCCACGCTGCCTGTCTGCCCGCCCACCCGCCCAGGTTGCCAAGAACAAAGCCTGCCTCAGCTTGCCTTCCAATGCTCATGCCACACTGCCTGTCTGCCCGCCTGCCTGCCCAGGTTGCCAAGATCAAATCCTGCCTCAGCCAGACCTCCAATGTTCACTGCCTCTCTTCTCGCCTTGGTTGCCAAGCTCGAACCCTGCCTCAGTTTGACTTCTGCTCATGCCAAAGTGCCTGTCTGGCCACCATGTGGGCAAAGCTGAAACCCTGTCCCAGTCTGCCTGCCTCTCATGCCAAGATGCATGTCTGCTTGCCCTGGCAACCCTGGGTGATGTGTCCCACTGGCCTGGTAATCCCGCTGCTGCTGTCTGCTGGTCCATGGGTGCTCTGCCCTGGCAAATCCAAATGTTCCTATGCAATCCTGCTGCTGCTGTCTGCTGCTGTATGAGAGCTCTTCCCTGGCAAATCCTACCATCCTGGCTCCATGGGTGCTGGGCACAGGCAAATCCTGCTGCTGCTGTCTCTGCTGTTCCATGGGTTCTGTGCCCTGGCAATCCAAAGTCTGTTGCTGCTGTTCATGCCACCTCTGCAGTGCCACAGGCTCTGTGCCCTGGTCATCCAATCTATGCTGCTGATGCCATGTCGGCTGTGCCACGGGTACTGTACCCTGGCTGCTGCCAGTGCTGCCTCTGATGTGCCATAGGTTCTGCTACCAGGCAATCCAATGTCTGCTGTGCTACGGGTGCTGTGCCTGGACAATCCTATGTCTGCCACTTCTGCCAATGCTGGTTCTGCTGTCTGTGCCATGGGTTCTGTGCCTCGGCAATCCAGTCTCTGTTGCTTCTGCCAATGATGCCTCTTCTGTGTGTCCCATGGGTTTTGTGCCCGGCAATCCAATGTCTGCTGCTACTGCCAATGACACCTCTGCTATGCTATGGGTTCTGAGACCAGGCAATCTAATGTCTGCTGCTGCTGCCAATGCTGCCTCTGCTGTGCCATGGGTTCTGTGCCCCAGCAATCCAATGTCTTCTGCTGCTGCCACTGCTGCCTCTGCTGTGCCATGAGTTGTGCTACCAGGCAACCCAGTGTCTGCTGCTGCTGCTTCTACCTCTGCTGTGCAATGGGTACTGTGCCTGGGCAATCCAATGTCTGCCACTTCTGCCAATGCTGGCTCTGCTGTCTGTGCCATGGGTTCTGTGCCCCAGCAATCCAATCTCTGTTGCTGCTGCCAAAGCTGCCTCTGCTGTGTGTCTCATGGGTTCTGTGCCCAGGCAATCCAATGTTCGCTTCTGCTGCCTCTGCTGTGCCTTGGGTTCTGTGCCCCGGCAATCTAGTGTCTGCTTCTGCTGAATCTGCTGTGCGATGAGTTTTGTGCCTGGGCAATTCAATGTCTGCTGCTGCTGCCAATGCTGCCTCTGCTGTGCTACGGGTTCTGTGCCCGGGCAATCCAATGTCTCCTGCTGCTGCCAATTCTGCTTCTACTGTGCCATGGGCTCTGAGACCAGGCAAATCAATGTCTGCTGCTGCTGCTTCCAATGCTGCCTCTGCTGTCTGTGCCATGGGTTCTGTACCCTGGCATTCCAGTGTCTGCCACTGCTGCCAATGCTGCCTCTGCTCTCTGTGCCATGGGTTCTGTGCCCCGGCAATCCAATGTCTGCCACTGATGCCAATGATGCCTCTGCTGTGCCATGGGTACTGTGCCTGGGCAATCCAATGTCTGCTGCAAATGTCTGCTGATGCCGCCTCTGCTGTTCCACGGGCTCTGTGCCCTGGCAATCCAGTGTCTGCTGCTGCTGTTGCTGGTACTGCACGTCAGACATTTGCTCCTCATTCTTGTAGACAGGCATAGCTTGGATGAGTGCACCAGCGGGCGGGGGCTGGGTGTCCATGAGATTCACCACTGGGCAAGGCTTGCCCAATTTTCAGTAGAGCTTCTTGAGTTCTGTCAAGTACGATGCCAGCCTGCAATGCCCAGCCAAGTAGTGGTGCCAGCCACCATCCCCAGGGGTGCCCTGCTGCTGCTGCCACACACTCTACAGAGCCCTCTCTGCCTGCCAGACCCTCTCCACCAGCTCACCCTTCCAGTGTCCATAGAGCAGTGACTGGTGTGCCACACTGTCCTTGACCCTGGGGTCCAGCATGGTTGCCAACACATATTCCTCCCCTGCAGGAGCTTATTGAACCGCACCTTCAGCTGCCACGCCAGGACAACTGCCTCATCTACCAGCTTCTTTCCTTGAGGGCCACAATCCTGCCCCTGAATAATCTGGACCAGAGCAGTCACCTGGCTGATGGTGGCCGTGGAGGAGCTGATGGTCTCTGTCATGGCCAGGAATGGTCTCAGCACAAAGACAGTGTGAGCCAGGATTTCTCATTCCACCCCATTGTACCCTGGAGGTGCCTCACTGTCCATCACCTGTTGAACCTGATGCAAGGCGGCTTTCTGCTTGAGAAGCCGCTCACGCATCAGGAACATGGAATTCTACCTGGTGGACACATCCTGCACCAGCTGGTGCACTGGGGAGCCTTGCTCTGCCTGTTTTTCCTGGAGGAGATCACTGCCCTTCAGGCTCCGGTTAAAGAAACCGGCCAGCTTCCTCCCCTTTTTGATCAGGGAGCTAAGGGTGTTTGTCCCAATCCCCTTCTCCCCCAAGCCCAGAGCATCCCTGACCACCAGGTGAAGGGTGTGTGTGGCGCAAGGGATGCTGGTGAAGCCCCCCTCACAGACTGCCCTCAATATTTTGGCTGCATTGTGCATCACCACACACCCCTTGGTGAAAGGTGCACCTGATGTGAACCACTCTGTCACCATGGTGGTCAGGGCTGCCTCGATGTTCCAAGCAGTGTGGGGACTGCCCATGACTTCTGCCTGAAGCAGGGCTCACGTATATCCTGCTTCAGGACCCCTCCTGCCACTCACAAACACTGCCTCTGGGTCCTGCAACCAGTGTGTCGTCACTGCCAGGTAGGCATGCAGTCCATTTCTGTTTGACCACAGGTCGGTGGTGAAGTGAACGGTGGCACCCCCAGCCCCTGCCAGATGCTCCCTCACCCGCTCCTTTAAAGCTTGGCACAAGGCTGGCACCACCTGCTGACTCAGAGTAGTGCAACAGGGCAGCTTAAACTGGGGGGCCAGGAAGCCAATCAGACACCTAAACCCGATATCCCCGACCAAAGAGAAGGGCTGCCCATCAAGTGCAATCATTTCCCCCAACAGGCACATGGCTTTCAGCTTTCAGCTGAAAGCCACGTCACCCTCCATGTCCTGCAGCTGCCGATGGACTTGGCAGCTGCCGCCACCACCCCTGCTCCTCCATGCTCTACTGACGCTTCTGGGCCTCAATTGGCTGCTGCTGCTGCACCACTGACAGCACTGATGGGAGGGGCAGAACATGGTGGCAACACAGCTCTTGGAGGGACATGTGGCCGGCCCTAGTCAAGGGTCTGTTGTCCTGCCTACCAAAAAGTGTCCCCAGTGAGTGGGTGTCCTCGATGGCGGGGGACATTTGCTCACCGCACACCGCACCACCTGAGACTGGGGGCCAAGTTGGTGGAGCAGTTGCTTTTCATCAAGGTCAACCTTCCACAGCTGGGATTCCCTGAGCTGCCCCTAGACATGGATTGATGGTGCAGTGGCACACGTCATCGCATGCCAGGGGCAGTCTTGGGACGGGGATCCTTCTCAAACTGGGCTGCTGCTGCTGCTGAGGTGCTGTCCCTCCCTCTCAATGCCCAGCGCCCGCCCTGCCCCCCCCTCTCTCACTAGACGTCCAGTATGTGACTGACCTCATGATGCTGGGTGGCACTGGGAAACTTTAAGCCTGCCAGCTGACCTCTGGCTAGACGATCTCACCTTGCCTTTGTTACTGGCTCTCTCTCTCGCTGCACAGTCTTTGCCAGCCTATCTGAGTGCCCTGCCAAGGTCCTAGCCTGCTTTCCCTATTGCCTCTCATGCCACGCTGCCTGTCTGCCTGCCCTGGTTGCCAACCTCGAACCCTGCTTCAGCCTGCCTTCTACTGCTCATGCCATGCTGTCTGACTGTCTGCTGCTGCTGCCTCTGCTGTGTCATGGGTTCTGCTACTGGGAAATCCAGTGTCTGCCACTGCTCCACTGATGCCTGGCAGCCTGAAATGCCCAGCCAAGTAGGGGTGCCAGGCCAACCACCAAGCCCCAAGCCTTCCTGGCTTCTGCTACTGCTGCTGCCTCTGGGTTCAGCCCTGGTGCCACGGGCACCCCCAGGGGCCAAGCACTGAGCCTGTCTGCCTGGGCAACCCAGCGTGCCAAGCCCCAAGCCTCCCCGGTCTCTGCTGCTGCTGTGTCTCCAACAGGCTGCCATGCCTCCATGGGCACCTCTGAAGCGCCCCATGCCTCTGCCACAGCTGAACTTTCCGAACATTCGGGGGGGGGGCGAACTCTGTAGGACCGAACCCATGAACCCGAATGAAGTTTTCGGACCGAACATCCGACCTGCGTTCTGTTCACACATCCCTATTTGGTACCCTTGACATTTTCCAGGGCACAGCCCAAGTTAGCCACCTACCTGCCCTAAGGCAGTCCCGGGCTAACATCTGGTAGTGCATAAACAGATGTGCCAGTGGGTCTCAGGCTACAGTGAGCCAAAGCAGGCCAGCTTTATGTCCGTTTTATCCTGTGCTCTACCAACAACACAGCTCCTGTGCTTGGAGCTGTGAGTGGGTTTAGGTTGGAGTTGGCTCACAGCTATGCGTGGCCAGCTTGGCTCCAGCCTGTTTAAATTCTCAGCCAGGCAGCTGCAACACACTTGCTCCCTGAAGGGCTGTAGAAAGTCTGCCATAGCAACTCATCATAGGGGAAGATTTCCTGGTGGTACTGTGTCCCATCAACCTCTATAGATAAGCTGCCACTGTGATTAAGGACATGAGTGCAAGCAACACGAATGACACCAGACAATACAAAATATCAACCTAAGATATCTTCTACAACCCAATAGAATTTCTCATTGATCGGACATGGCTTTGCCATCTCACACATGCCATGTGATGCTGAACACTAAAAAATACACAAAATAAAATGCTTGCAGTCCCTGCCTTTGTGTGCGTGTTGAATTTATTTTAAGGTTGTGTGCCCCTCATACACCTGCTCATATTTATGGCTGCTAAGGAAAGCCTTTTATGAAGAAGTGTTTCAGATATGTTTCTGTGATTAAATGAGGTAAACTCATCTTTGTAGCTATTAGCATTAGTGGGCTATACTGGGAAAACATTTAGCCTAACATTTTAAATATTACTCGGCTTATGAAACCAAAACCACAAATGATTTTTCAAAAATATTTACAAGAAAACCTTTGCTAAACACCTGCAGGTCAGGGGAAATGCACAATACCTTTAATTCCTGGGCAAAGAAATGAAAAACAGCAGATAGCCAGCTGTCTAACACTGCCAAGAAATTATTTTTTTCCTACTGATTCTAAGCAGTGAGTCAGAAGTACTTCTCAGAAGCACAATATATTTATTTAATTTTTATCCTACTATTTCCGAAAGGCTTGAGCTCAGTAAATTGAGCTCAGTAAATTGAGCTCAGTAAAGGTTTGAGCCCCACTCTCATACTGACTTCCTTCACTTCAAATTCTGTCTCTCCTCCCTTACTTCTGCTGTCTCCCTTGCTAGACAGAATTACTACACCTCCTGCATTGAGTACTGTTCTTGGGACCCTCGCCTCCTGTTCTCCACCTTTGACTTCCTCCTCAAGCCCATCTGTCCTCCTCCTCCCTCTTCCCTTTCTGCTCAGGATCTTGCTTCCTTCTTCACCTCCAAGATAGACAAGATCCGCCTCGACATCGCTTCCCACTCCTCTCTTCCCACTCCCACCCCTCTCCCTCCTCCCCCTCCTTCTCTCATGTCCTCCTTCTCCCCTGCCTCCCTTAAGGAAATCTCCTCTCTGCTCTCCTCCTCCAACCCTTCCACTTGCCCCCTTGATCCCATTCCTTCCCGCCTCCTCACCTCCATTACTCCCACTGTCGCCCCTTCCTTCCTGCACATCATCAACCTCTCCCTCTCTACTGGCTCTTTCCCTTCTGCCTTCAAACATGCCACAGTCTCTCCTATTCTCAAAAAGTCCACTCTTGACCCCTCTGACCCTTCTAGCTATCGTCCTGTCTCACTCCTTCCTTTTGCTTCCAAGCTGCTTGAACGTGTTGTCTACTCCCGCTGCCTTGACTTCCTATCCTCCAACTCCTCCCTTGACCCCCTCCAATCTGGCTTCCGCCCCCTTCATTCTACTGAAACTGCTCTCGCTAAGATCACCAACGATCTTCTGGTGGCTAAATCTAAACGTCTCTATTCCATTCTTGTCCTCCTTGATCTCTCTGCTGCCTTCGATACTGTTGACCACTCACTCTTGCTGGATTCCCTTCACTCCCTTGGCTTTTGTGGCTCTGTCCATAACTGGTTCTCCTCCTACCTCTCTGACCGCTCCTTTAATGTGTCTCTCTCCAACTCCGCCTCCTCCTCCTTCCCCCTCTCAGTTGGTGTTCCTCAAGGCTCTGTTCTTGGCCCTCTCCTCTTCTCGATCTATACCTCATCCTTAGGCAAACTCATTGCCTCCCATGGCTTCCAATACCACCTCTATGCTGATGACACTCAACTCTATCTCTCTACTCCCTCTCTCTCTCCCTCTGTTCAAGCTCGTCTCATCAACTGTCTCTCTGACATCTCTACCTGGATGTCTCAACGTCAACTCAAACTCAACATGGCTAAAACTGAACTCCTTATCTTCCCCCCTCATCCTTCCTCTCCCTCTTCCCTGTCGATCCTCATCGATGGGGTCACCATCCTTCCCGTCCCCCAAGCCCGTAGCTTAGGCTTCATCTTTGACTCACCCCTTTCTTTTAAACCCTACATCGACTCTGTTGCCAAATCCTGTCACTTCTCCCTCCATAACATTGCTAAGATTCGCCCTTTTCTCTCTGTCTCCTCTGCCAAAACCCTTGTTCGTGCCCTGGTCATCTCTCGCCTCGATTACTGTAACCTCCTTCTCACTGGCCTCCCCCGATTTCACCTTTCTCCCTTTATCTCCGTCCAAAACTCTGCTGCCAGGGTCATCCACCTCGCCCATTGCTTCGATCACGTGCAGTCCCTCTTCTCCTCTCTTCACTGACTCTCTCTTCCTGAATGAATCCTGCATAAGCTCCTAGTCTTCACCTATAAAGTTCTTCACAACTTTGCTCCCCCCTACTTCTCTGTGCTAATTTCCCACCATACTGCAGTCCGTGAACTCTGCTCCTCCTCTGTCCCCTCCCTCGCCACCCCTGCTTCCCTAACCGCCTTTGTCCCTTCTCCCTAGCTTCCCCCCATGCCTGGAACTCCCTCCCTGTCCACATCCACCTCGTCCCCTCCCTTCGTACCTTCAAACCCCTCCTCAAGACTCACCTCTTCCGCTCTTCCCTCCCCGACTTCTTCCACCCCTCACCTAACTCCTGCTGATACCCTCCATTCAGTCCAATCTGTTACCTGAGGTCTGTGTACTCATATCCTCACCACATGGACCAACCATCCATCATTCTTGATGTAACCAAGCCAAGCGCATGCACCTGGGACCTCGCATTCTCGTGAATGTTACACTCCTTGTATCTCCCTCTGTTCCCCTTCCTTCATCTCCCCCTCCCACCCACCATTCTCTCAGATTGTAAGCCTTAGGGCAGGGACCATGTCTATTCAAGTACTTTGTAAAGTGCCAGGTACATTGCTGGTGCTCTATAAATGCTTGCTAATAAATAATAATAATAATAATAATAATAATAATAATAAATAAAGTATAAAGGAGTGCTCCTCACTCAGGGTGTTCATACGTGGGTGCTTCCCATGTAAATCCCATGGCGGGGGAGTGGAGGTGCATGCGTGCACACTCCCGTGCACATGCATGCACACCGACCTCCACCCATCCCCCATGCATGGAGCAACCAGCAAAAACGGCGGTTGTTCTGTGTGTGTTGATGGGTTGAGGTGGGTATAGATGGGTGTGCACCTGTCTACACCATCCACCAATCCACTGCACACGGACCGTGGCACACACTGACCCCCCTTGTGCTGCAGTCCATGTAAAAAGTTATTTATTTATTTAAAAGAAGACCTATGTTCACCAGCAAATACAAAGGAAATTTAAAACAATGTCATTCTGATAGATAGCATGTTGCCTGCTCATTATGCATTTATTTTGTAGTAATATAAGTGACTGTACAAGATGCAGAGTGAATAGAGAAAGGGTCCTTCATTGTTTTCCTATGATAATTATGTCACTCAAAACATATTTACTTCAAGTTAAACTACATCACCTTTCTCTTTCTTTAAACCAGCAGGCAATCTTGTTTCCCCACAGAAAGAATCTTGAGCATTTGTATAGCACATTTTTGTGCATTCACATCTCAATTACAGTATTTGCATAAAACAATTTTTATAAAGGGGGCTGAAAATCCATTGGGAAAGTAATATTTTACGCATTGTTATTAGAATATAAAAAAGCATGGCATTTGGTAGACATGGCACACGATTCCTCCAGATATTTCTGTTCTTTTCAGCAGGAAGTAAAGGGGCTTGATTGTTCTAAGCAACAAAAATGCACACACATAAAACAACTGGGAAAAGTAGTTAGATATGAAATAAAATGCATTTTGTTGTCATAGCAACTAAAATGCCTAAAGTGATGCCATGAAGTTGTTATGGTAACTGCACATTTTGCACAAATAGATGCCCCTTTCTAGTATAATGCTGCATAAAAAATTATCCCCATTACATTATTTTTAAAAAACAAACTATATTTATTGGGGGGGGGGTGAAGGGGAAAGGAAGAAGAAATGGGTATCTTATATGCAAAAAGAGATAAGGATTCAGTGATCAGTTTATTGTGCCCACCGCAGGTGCTGCTATGTTCTGCAGAGAACACCTTCCATCAATTGCACCATTCACAAAACAGAAATTTTCTTTCTATAAACAACAGTAAAATATATTTTGTTGTTCTGGTAGCCAAATTCTGCCCATTATATGCAGTTCTCTTAGGGTAGTGGCTCCCGAACGTTTGCCTCTGTTGCCCCATTTTGAGATTGGATCATAATCCTGTGACACTAAAATAACAACAAAGGCCACATTCACACCTGATTCAGTGTGGCAGCAGCAAGACCCACGAGGGAAGATGCGGCAGCAGGGAGGAGCCTATGGTGGAAGTAGAGCTGGTGCAAATAGGCTTCTGCTGTGGCTTCCCTCGTGGACATCAGGGCACAAAATCCTCCCCGCTGCCGCGTCTTTGCTCTGCTGCCACTGCCACTGCAGGTGTGAATGCGGCCAAAATTCTGCCCTGACACGAGTGAGGGAAGTCGCGGCAGAAGCCCATTCATACTGACTCTACTTGCGGCAGCGGGCTCCTCCCCGCTGCCGAATCTTCCTTCACTGGTCTTGCTGCCGCTGCACTGCATCAAGTGTGAATGTGACCCAAGGGCGCAAAATCCTGCCCTGACATGCGCGAGGGAAGCTGCAGCAGAACCCCATTTGTACTGACTTTACTTCCTTCATGAGTCTCCTCCCTGCTGCTGCAACTTTGCTCTGCCACCACCACCGCCGCAGGTGTGAATGCAGCCAAAGTCATGCAGAATACAGCAAATACCAACTGGGATTGTGTCCTCATCTGAAGACATCATGAACCCCACTTGGGGTCCCATCTAGGGCTGAACCAAATACCACTTTTCAAATTGGCGAAGATAATTTTCATATTTGCCTCCACAAATGAATTTCTAAATTAACTTTCATCACTGACCCTTTTTACATGGGCTGCGGCTGCATGCTGTGTGTGTTCACAGTGTGGGCGGTGTGTGGGTGCCATTGCACATGGGCACCCCCCCACCGCCATGCATTCCCACACACAGAGCAACCGCCATTTCCCATGGTTTCTCTGTGCATGGGGATGCGTGGGGGGTGAGTGGGGATGTGTGTTTCATGAGAGTGCGCTCACACCCTCACTCACTGGCCGCAGGATTTACCCAAGATGGTACCACTCATGCCCATGCAGATCTGCTGCATGGGCATGATTGGTACCATCTCATGTAAAAAGGGCCAGAGTTGCAAATTTTGCAACTCCATTTATTCAGCAACATCATATTCAGTATTTTTGTTCTGGGCCCAATCCAAGGTACATGCACATACATAACGCTCATAATGCACGTACACCCTCTACAATACATGCAGTGTAACAAATCATCAGGCCCAGATGGTATGCACCCCAGAGTTCTGAAGGAACTCAAATAGACAAATGTGAATTTGCAGACCTACTACTGGTAATTTGTAACCTATCTCTAAAATCTGCCACTATGTCTGAGAAATGGAGGGTAGCAAATGTAACACCGATATTTAAAAAGGGCTTTAGAGGCAATCTTGAAAAGTACAGGCCGGTGAGTCTGACATCTGTCCTGGGCAAAATGGTGGAATGGTTTTTAATGTTATTATTTAAAACATAATTACAGGGCATATTGATAAATATGTCTTAATGGGGAAGAGACAACATAGATTTAGAAAATGGATTTAGAAAATGAAAAAGTCATGTCTTTGGAATTTTTGAGGGTGTGAATAAGCATGTAGATAAGGGGTAGCCATTTGATATAGTGTATCTGGATTTTTAGAAAGTGTTTGATTAGGTCCCTCATGAGAGACTCTTGAGAAAATTAAGAAGTCATGGGATTGGAGGCAGTGTCCTATTGTGGATTGGTAGCTGGTTAAAGGATAGGGAACAAAGGCTGCTTTTAAATGGATAGGCCTTGGGGGGGGCGTGTCTATGTGCGCCACATTGGAGCATCGATGCATGTCGAGGGAGTGGGGGGGGGTTACATGGGCCAGGGTGGATGGATGCGACCCATGCACTGCCCACTCCTGCCCCCACTCAGAGCATCCTGGATTTTTTCCTGATGTTCCATGAGTGGGTGGTACGTGGGTCTCGGAAGCATGCGCCCACCCACAGCCCCTTCAGATGGGCACGCGGGTGTGGGTGGACCTGCATGGGCATGTTCTATTTAAAAACTGCCAAAGAGTAGGAATAAATGGTCAGTTGTCAGAATGGAGGGAAGTAAATTGTGGAGTTCCCCAGGGATCTGGGCTGGGACCGGTGTTGCTTAATGTATTCATTAATGATCTGGAAAGGGGAGTAAGGAGTGAGGTGATCATATCTGCAGATGATACCAAGTTAATTGCTATTCATGGTAGTTAAAACACAAGCGGATGGTGAAGAATTGCAGGAAGATCTTGCAAGACTGGGTGACTGGGCATCTAAATGACAGATGAAATTTAATGTGGACAAGTGAAATGTGATGCATATAGGGAAAAACAATCCAAGCTTTATGTAAGTTCTGGGTTTCCGAAGGAGTTACCCCTTAGGAAAAGGACCCTGGAGTTGTTGTGGACAAATACAGTGAAATCCTCAGCTCAGTGTGCGGTGACTGTTAAAAAGCAAACAGAATGTTAGGAATTATTCATAAATGTTAGGATAGGAAGGGTATAGAGGGTGAGAGTGGACCCAGGGGCACCCTTCAACACCCAACAAAGCTAGCACACCACCTTTCACAGTGGGTTCTTATGTGTATATGTGGAAAAACAACCCCTCAGGATCTTATAGAGCCCTGGATACCCTACTGGGGATGAGGCAAGATCATCATAGGGGGGAGAGGCCAAGGCCCTGTGTAAGACCCCCACACAATCACCTCCACCACTCTCCCACACTGCACCCAACCAGACTCCAACACCGTGACCGGGGAGTGGGGAAAATGGTGCCAAAAGATGAGGGAAACAGGGGCTAGAACCAAGGAAAAAGGGGAGGAATGTAGATACTCACACAGGGGAATATTCAGGAGGAAGGGTCCCAACAACGAGAGGGAAGATGGTGCAGAGAAACAACTGTACACAATAGCCCACACCCCGTACCACCCGCCACTCACCCACTTTCCCTTAATTTCCCACACCGCACCCTTGTTCACCCATCACCTCCACATACTCACTAACACACTCGCTCGCACACGCTGATCACTCACTCCCACACACACACACACACGTAATGCTACTCCAGGCCTCTCACTCTCTCCATTCACTTCCAGTTGCAAGGGGGTCGGTCTCACAGCAAGCTGATCTCCGGCGACGCTGCTACTTCAGGTCACCATTTATTCACATGGCTCCGTCCCTTTTACGCGCAAATGTGCACCGAATGCTGCAGCGTCCCCGGCGACACTGTTGTTCTGTTGTTGGGCTCTGCCTGCAGTGCGTCCCTCCCTGTGCTGCCTCCAGGGGGCGTAGCACCACTCCCTGTCTGTTTACTAGTCCCAGGAGCATCTGGGTTTTTATGACGTGGCCGCTTACAGCAGCCCTGTCTAGAGCGCTGGTGGAGTCGCTGGTAGCGGCGCCTGACAGTAACAGGATAGAGAATAAAACTGAAAATATCATAATGCCACTATATAAATCTTTGGTACAATTGAACCTTGAATATTGTGTGCAGTTCTGGTTGCCCCATCTCAAAAAAGGTATAGTAGAAAATTTAGCAAATAATAAGGGGCGGAACAGCTCCCCTAAGAAGAGAGGCTGGATACCTTGGGGTTCCTCAGCTTGGAGAAGAGACAATTGAGAGGGAATATGATCAGAGTTTATAAAATCATGAGTGGTGTGGAACAGTTTAATAGGGAATGATTATTTACCTTCTCAGATAATACCAGAAACTAGGGGTCACTGCATGAAGTTAGCAGGTAGCAGATTTAAAACAAATAAAAGAAGGTATGTTTTCAATCAATGCACAATTAAGTTGTGGAATTTGTTGCCAGAAGATGTGGTCAAGGCCAGTAGTAGCTGGGTTTAAGAAAGGTTTGGACAGGTTTCTGGAGGATAGGTCCATTAGCAGCTATTAGCCAGGTAGGTTTGGGGAATGTAACCTCTTACTGTCAGGAGCTAGGAGTGAACAATGGGGATTGCCCCATTGTGACCTGTTGGGTACTTCTTTCAAGTAGCCGAGATCGGCCACTGTCAGAGACAGGATGTTGGGCTTGATGGGCCATTGGTCTGACCCACTATGGCACTACTTATGTTCTTATGTCCTTATGTGCATGTTCTGTTCAGTGTGCACACCTTGGGTCAGCCCTTTGTTTATCCAGTATTTCATGTTATTATATTAACTATTGCTTCTTATTATTTATATAGTGCCAGCAATGTACATAGCATTGTACAATCATGATTAAAGACAGGGGCCTACCCTCAGGGGCTTATAATCTAGAAAAGACAAGGATGGACGGGGGGAGCCAAAGGAAAGGGGAATGTAAGGAAAGACAGGGATACATTCAGTAAGTTGAGAAGTCTTGCCCGCTCCCTCCGCTCTTTAAATCCCTCCTCAAGACCCACTTTTTCCTCGCCGCCTTTCCCAATGCCTGCTAGTTGTTCCCCATATACTTACTG
The DNA here is from genome assembly GCA_003113815.1 of Sphenodon punctatus. Classification (NCBI taxonomy): domain Eukaryota; kingdom Metazoa; phylum Chordata; class Lepidosauria; order Sphenodontia; family Sphenodontidae; genus Sphenodon; species Sphenodon punctatus. Next base: position 1,548,931 of record QEPC01013643.1, read on the forward strand.
TCTGCCCTCCTCTGCAGACTGTTGCAATCAACCTGATTGTAACCAAGCCAAGAACACACACCTGACTCTTCGCATCCGCTTGAATGTTTGTCTGTCTTCTCCCTTGTCTCTCCCATTGTCCCCTCTCCCTGCCTCCCCCTCCTTGTCTTTTAGATTGTAAGCCACAGGCAAGGACTGTGTCTATTTCTATGTTCTGTACAGCACCAGGCACATGGCTGGCACTATATAAATGTTTATTATAATAAATAATAATAATAATTCAAAGGTGAATGAGTGTAGCTTAGGCATAGGGGGGAAGGGATGCCAAGCAAAATGACAGCATCAGTGAGAAGTCTGGGGGAGGTAAGTAGCTAGTAGGGGTGGGAAACCGGTAGAATCCGGTATCCGATAATGCCGGTATCGGGCGTACCGGCATTATCGGATTCGACGGGGTACCGGATTTTTCTTGCATTGCAGCCATTTAAAAATGGCTGCAATGTAAAAAACTGCCCCAGCAAAAATGTTTTTTTCAAAAAAACCCTCCCCGAGTCCAGGCTGCGCGGGTGGAAGGGGGGACACCCCCCACCCACCCTGCCCAGCCTGGCTTTTTGTTTTAAAAAAGAGTAAGAGTGACCCAGAGGCGAGGCGAGGTGAGCCCACCCCCCAGCACCAGCGGCCGCGGCGTCCCCGCAGCCGCCGGTAAGTATGACCCGATCCCTGGGGGGGGTGTTTAACACCCCCACCCCCCCAGGGATCGGGTCATACTTACCGGCGGCTGCGGGGACGCCGCGGCCGCTGGTGCTGGGGGGTGGGCTCGCCTCGCCTCGCCTCTGGGTCACTCTTACTCTTTTTTAAAACAAAAAGCCAGGCTGGGCAGGGTGGGTGGGGGGTGTCCCCCCTTCCACCCGCGCAGCCTGGGAGGGGGAGGGAATTAATATTTCATTGGTTTCAATGGGGACACAGCGCCCCATTGAAACCAATGAAATAAAACCGGTACCGGTTACCGGATTTAATCCAGGAATCCGGTTTTCGTAGAACCGGTAACCAGTAAATCCGGTAACCAGTAATGGGCCCAGGGTCCCACCACTAGTAGCTAGGGAAGACCTGGTGAGAAGGAATTTGAAAGTTAGCAGATCAAATTCGTTCAGGAAAGGAGTTCCAGGCATGAGGGGCAGTGTGGGAGAAGGGATGAAGACATTTCTGGGGCTGGGGGATGCTAGGGCATGACAAGGTGGCAGAAGAGGAGGAACAAAGCTCCTGAGTGGGGATATAGTGGGAAACAAATGAAGAAAGATAGGGGGGAGCAACAGCCACGAAGAGTCTTTTAATGAGACATGAGGGAATCTGCACCATGTCAGCTCTATTTTAGGTTGTTTGTATGGATCTGTAACAGATGTGCTTATTCAGGTGAGTATTGGCTGGATCAGTCCTCCCAAGTAACTTTGGTTTCTTTCTTCACCAGTGTTCTATATTTAACATTCACAGACAGGCAGGGTCTAACACAAATTTGCAAGCCTCTTCCCTGGACTCCACCCTCCTAATCCCTTTCTTCCCATCACCCAGGCAAGCCTTTCCTAAGCCCTTGCCTTGCTGGTGCTCTGCAATTTTCCCTAGTTCTGCCTAATACCCTGGCATCTTCCAGGCAACCAGCCCCAATGGTGTTGTCTGGCTGTCCAGCCTTCTTTCTTAGAGGTCTGTCTCTGCTAACTGGCATGTCCACCCTTTTATCCCAGTCAGCCTGGTCATGTGACCTCCTTAGGCCCAACAGCCCTCAGCTGGGCTAACTGCTCTTCACTGTCAGCAATTTAACCTTTTCTTTGCTGGATCCCAGATGCCTTAAAGGAAGAAGCATATGCCATCTCCAGCCTGTTTCCCTGGGCTATACCCTTTCAGGGACTTACTCCTTGGGCTTGCTTCTGCTGTGCACGTACTTAAGGTAATCCATTACAGACCCCCATTAACACATATTATTGGAGTTCTTCAACTCAGGTGAGGTAGGAAAGTATTATTTTCCCCATTTTATAGATAGATGGATGAGGCACAGAGAGACTAAGGCATAAACCGCCCATTGATTTTAGTAATGAAGACTTGACCTGGAAGGGGATTTGCCCATGGTGGGGTTGGGGAATATCAGGCCTGGGCGCCCAATGCAGCCCATGTCTAGTTTTCATTTGGCTCCTTTCCAGTTTCTATATCTGGCTTCAGGATCCAGTTCCTATCCCCAAGCACTGAAAGAATGAACTCAGGGTAAGGGGGAGGGAGGACAGTGTGTCCCAAGCAGCTAGCTCTGCTGCTAGCATTCAGGGGGAAACCTCGGAGGGAGCAGGCTCTGAGGAGTCCAATCGTATCTTGGTAAGGGATAGTAGGCGCAGCCCAGCTCAGGCTAAGGGGAAGCGCCCTTGGAGCAGGGATTTCACCCGATTCTCATCTTCCTCCTCCCACCCTCCTCCCCCTGACTCACCCCCCAACCCACAGGGGAAAGGGCAAAAGAGGCAAGGACCACTCTTCAGGTTCTAGGAAAAGGCCCCAAAAGTCCCAGAGTAGGAAAAGGGTCAAAAAACATAAGAAAAAGCAGAGGAGGAGGTCTCCCACCTCCTCATTGTCCTCCTCAGAGGCCGCCTCCTGCCATGGATTCCTTCCCCAGGGCTCAGATGAGGAGGAAGGGGAGATCACTGACAAGATTGGGGAACCCTCCAGGATTAGGCTCTTTGAACCAGAGCAGTTTAGCAAATATTTAGGGAAGGTGGCAACAGAGCTCCAGCTAGAGTTTCACCCCCCCTTCCCAAGGGACAGAGCAACCTAAGGAAAACAAAAGGGTTTTCCCAAGGCCAGCTGCTCTCTGAGATCCCCCATGGCCCAATGTTACCTGGATGCTATTCAGGAAAAGTGAGCTTCTCCAGCCAGGTACAAGGCCCCACATAAGTACAAGAGGTTCTACTCTGTGCCGAAGGCCCAGGAAGAGCTAGTCAGTTCCTCTAAAGGTGACACACTGACTGCAGACCTGTCCAAATCTGTAGCCCTCCCAGCAGAGGGAGAGGGATACCCCAAGCACCCTCTGGATAGGAAAATGTAACCAAGCCAAGCATGTACACCTGGGATCTCGCATCTTCATGAATGTGACACTCCTTCTCTCCCGCTCTGTTCCCCTTCCTTTGTCGTCCACCCCCCTGCCCCCCCCCCCATCTCTCAGATTGTAAGCCCTAGGGCAGGGACTGTCTGTTCCATTACTTTGTAAAGCACCAGGTACATTGCTTGCGCTATATAAATGCTTGCTAATAATAATAATAATAATTAATAATGGAGTAGATGTTAAGGGTGTGCAGTAAGAAGTTAGAACCAACTTGGTTTTAATTTTAAATTCATTTTCATTTAAAAATAAAATAATAATAATAATAATAATAATTCATACATACATACATACATACATACATCTGTATTTGTTTTCTGTTTAAAACTAAAGAAATTTGTTTCTCATTGTTTTCAGTGGGGATAACTTTGCATTGCATTTAAGTCTTCCATTCACTTAAATAGCAGTTTTATTTTGCCTCTCTGACAATTTCCCTTCCCCAGACTTTCAGATAGTTCCCCAAGGAGGCCAAAATGTCAGAGAGAGACTGCCATGTAGGAGGCAGGCACAGGACAGAGCAGACAGACACTGGCAGGCAGTGGGCACCAGGCACTGAAGCAGCAGGCATTGGGCATAATGGGAGACTTGCTGTTGCCTCAAGTATGGGTGTCTTCAGACGTTACGAGATCACGCTCAACCACACTGAACCACGCTCAACCCCCCCGCCGTGGGGCCAAAGGGCCCTGAACGTCTGTTCGGCGTGCACCAGATGTTCATCATGCTCAATACCCACATGGGGTCAGTTTCAACCACGCTTCCCGGGCTAGCCGGGGGAAGGTCCCGGGAAGCGTGGTCAAACGGACCCCCACCGGGAACCAAGGAAAAGTAACGTCTGGACGCCAATCCCCGCGCGGAACCAAAGGAAACGAGCCCCAGCTGGGGACGAGGCACGCAGCGTCACTGCCGGGCAACCAGCAACAACACAACCACCGGACGGAGATTTAAAGCGAGATCAGCAGCAAGCAAGCGTGGCGGGATGGAGCGAGGAGGCAGGCGGAAGAGAGCGGAGGCAGAGACAGCGACAGCGGCGGGCCAGGAGGCGGAGGAGGTGCAGGCAGGCCCAGCGATGCAGGCGGAGGGGGCACAGGCGCAGGAAGGGGGCACACGGGAGCACCCGACCAGGGAGG
>QEPC01013643.1:1559793-1592231 GCA_003113815.1 Sphenodon punctatus
TCAATTTGCAGAGATGACCCTAGGGGAGCAGGACGTGTGTGTGTGTGTGTGTGTGTGTGTGTGTGTGTGTGTGTGTGTGTGAGAGAGAGAGAGAGAGAGAGAGAGAGATGGGCAGCATTAGCATCAGGCAAACTCTGGAATTGGCACCCCAAAGTGTGACAAGGGTTCAACATGTGTTTATGATGCCAATTAGTCAATGGAGATGTCAGTCATATTTCTTGACTGTCTTGTAGCTGCTCCTTCTTCCCTCTGAGTGCTTTGCAGCCTGCTAGAAGGCTGCATAGAGTGCAAAAGGGTGGGGTGGGGATGAAAATAAATGTGCTGAAATGAATTTTGTTGGCTTTCACATCCATTTTTGTTACCACTGTTACTAAAATACATGTGCCCAAATTTATTTTAGTAACAGAACTAAAATGAATTGCACATCCCTATATTTTGAGGGCATGCACACAAGGCTAGGGGACAGATCCATGGAACTGAAACATGATGTGGAAACTCCCATTTCTGAGTGCACACCATATTCATCTCCACCCTCAACTCCTGTGCACTCCTCAGAGCTTTACTAACTTTCAAAGTGGCCCCTGAGAGGGAAAACGTTCCCTAACTCTGGCCCGTAGTAACATTGAAGTAAAGCAGATAATTGAATCTGACTTTCCAAAATTCCAGGGCTGTGATAATCCTCCTCTAATGCTAGCGAAAGGGTGTGGTTATTTATTTTTATTTATTTATCTATCCAAAATGTATTGCCCGCCCTCCTTCCCAATGGCAGTTTGGGGTGGCGAACAAAATATAATAAAAGAACATAGTACAAAGATATAAAACACCATATAATATAAAATAACAATTAAAAACCCTAAAAACAACTGAAGCCCCCCTAAACCACAACTACCTCTTAACCCTCTAAAGAACACCCCCCACCCACTACCCGTCTCCCTCACTGAATGCCTGGTGAAACAGCCAGGTTTTGCATTGTCTACGGAAGGAGGGGAGATCCGGAATTTATTTTTATTTTCTAAATTTCTACCCCGCCCCTCCTAAAAACAGCTCTGGGTGGAATGAGGTGAATCTCTACCAGGAGGGAGTTCCACAGCCATGCTGCAACCACCGAGAATGCTCTCTTGAAGATCACCACCCTGGATACCTGGGGGACCTCCAAGAGGGCACCTCTGACTGACCACAGGGGCTGATCCAGGACACGAGGGATGAGGCAGTTCCACAGGTAAGTGGTGCCCAGGCCGTATAGGGTTTTAAATGAAATAATCAACACCTTGAATTGGGCCCAGAAGACTATGGCAGCTAGTGCAGAGAATGGGGGCACAAGTGTTATGTGCTCCCTGTGGCCCATTCCCACTAGTAGGCGAGCTGCTGCATTCTACACCAGCTGCAGCCTCCTGGTTGTCACCAAGGATAGCACCATGTAGAGTGCATTGCAGTAGTTCAATCTTGAGGTGATGAATGCATGGATGACAGTGGCAAGATTGGCGCCTGAGATGTAAGGCTGAAGACATTGGACTAGATGTAAGTTATAAAACGCACGCCTCGCCACAGCTTCCACCTGGACATCCAGGCAGAGCTGCAAATCGAGGAGGACTCCCAGAATCTGAACCTGAGGGACCAAGGAGGGATGCACCCGAGCAATAATGGGGGCCTCCACTCCTTTGCCCCTTCCCATCAACATCACCTCCGTCTTGTTGGGATTAGTGTGAAAATTCTGGCTATGACATAAGACACTGAAGCGTACTGGTTGGATGAAATGTGTACAACTCACAAAGTAGGTTTTTGGCACATTTGCATAGCTTAGGGTTTGCTTACAAATGGGAATAAACTTTAAAACAAATCCAATAGGCTGTATGAGGTACCACAAAACCCCAAGGTAAGGGTAAGTAAGGGCAAGGCTGTAGGATCTATGGTCACTTTTAGATGTGGGTGGGGCACTTGTGGTGTGAAATTACGCGGTATGTAAAAATTCTGCAGGCGGGGTTTAGATGAGAATTCTCGCACATTATAACTGTTCGCGCATTCTTTTAAAAATACCTCTGGTATTTATTCCACGGTTTTAAAAGAAAGGGCGAAAAGTCTCGTCTAAGCCTCACCCGTGTGATTTTTACATGCCGTGTAATTTCATGCCGCGAGTGCCCCACCCACATCTAAAAGCAGCCTATGTCACAACCCTTTTAATGAGGGGAGGACTTAGGTACCCTCCCCTCAAAGAAAACCAGCTCAGTTTCAGGATGAGCAGACGGTAAGCCCGATCCCAAATGCTGCGGAGCTGTGTGCATGCAGAGCTGCAAGCATGTCACATGGATCCCTATTGTGGTCAAATGGAGCCCTGTGGATCCCACGCGCATACGAGCTTGCACACAAGATCTGCAGGCTTTGGGATCGGGGGGGGGATTGACCATACATTAAACTGGTGCAGGTTGCTGTTGTGCTCTATGGATCTGTACATATTTAACATAACATAAACCCTCCATCTGTCAGTATCCTGCTTCCTGGGCATGAACCAAAGCAAGTGGGGAGCAAAACAACTGTCAGTTGGAGAAGCTTAGAGGTGTGTAGCACTGTAGCTAGCTTGGAAAGGGCCATGGTGCAGAGGATGGAAAGCTGCCTTTCTCGTGAACCACCCAGGGGTGCCTAGTGTACCTATTACGTATCTGCAGATTGTGTGTGTAGACTTCCAGGCTCATGGACCCTGATGCAGCAGCACCACCTGCACATATGATAGCTACACCACTGGGGAGGGAGGTGCTTGCATGGATACAAGAGGAAAGGGGCATTCTGATAACTCCTGCCCATGCCAGTCTGTAAGTACATTGCCAATAAAGCATGTGACAACATAACTGTGAGAGGTAGAGTTTTGGCCCTGAGCTCTAAACGTTCTGTATTCTACACAGCAGGCAACTTTGGAAATATTACAGAAAGGGAGTATTTCTGTGTAAAACGGCTCTAAGCTGAAAAATAAGGGAAGTTGTAGGAGGTGGCAAATTTAAAAAATAATAGAGAGAACAAACGAGTCTGATTCAACAATGTACTGGGCAACAGCATGGCTCTCTTTCATGGGCACCTCTCATTCAAAGGATGGCAGTGTCTTAAAGGGACAGATGACTCTTACTGATACGTTGATAGGAGGCTACGCTGAGCAACATAAGGTTAACTAGAGTCACTGCCATTACAAGAAAGGGTGACGAAATGGGAGACCTTCTTTTTTCCATTTTGTGAGGAAAGGAAGCATGGCAGTACCATGAATGGTAGGCGAATTGGGAAGGGATGCACCTTGAGAAAAGATGAGACTTCTCGTGGGGGCAGGGATTTCCATGGTTTGCATCTCTTCTCCCTCCTGAGTCAAGACCCTCGTTACTCCTCTGACTGGAGTGAAACATTAAGGCATTCACACGAGCCTTTTCTCATGCCTCTTCGGTTTTATGAAAAACGCACATGACAGAATAAGCACAATTGCTAAAGCTTGGTTTTTGAGTTAAGTGTGCATTGCACTGGTATTCTGCCACCTAATCTTTTTTTATGATTTTTTTTTTTTTAAAGGAGGAAAGGTTTTCAGTTCACTTAGTATCTTGTATGAATGTAGCCTATGAATAAAAAAAACCCAGAATCATATTAAAGCCATATTAAAAAAAAAAGTTTAATTAGAGTGGAAATTCAAACACATAAGGAAATGTGCAGGTCTGTGAACCCCAAATGGCCAAAAATCATGAATCAGGGTGCAAAACTCTTTTTCTTTAAAATCATGAGATCCTATAGATATAGGGTGCGATCCTACAGCTGGCTTACACCGGCGGTAGGCACAGTATTGAGCTGGACAGCAGACACTCGGGCGTGCATGCATGCTGCATAGGACAACAGTGTGCCCCTTCCAATGTGACCCCTCTGAGCCCACACACACTGCAGTCCAGGGAATGGAGCAGACACTGCTCCTGCTCCATCCCACGGGTTTCAGGGTGTGTGAGCTCAGGGGGTCACATCAGAAGGGGCGCACCATTGCCCCACGAGACTTGCTGCACACGTGCTGTGTAGTGTAGAATGCGGCGGCCCGGCTCCTTTCGGGTACGGGCCGTCGGGAACACATAATACCTGTGCTCCGGACTCTGCACTGGCTGCCGATAGCGAGCCGAGCCAGGTTCAAGGTTTTAGTATTGATCTATAAGGCCCTTCATGGTCTGGGCCCCTCGTACCTCAGGGGCTGCCTCACCCTCCGCGCCCCAGAGCGGCTCCTTCGGTCGGCCGGGGGTGCCTTCCTGGAGGTCCCCCGTGTTAGGCGGGGGGCAACAATGGAGAGGGCATTCTCGGTGGCAGCACCGTGTCTTTGGAACTTCCTCCCAGCAGAACCCCAAGCCTGTTAACATTCCGGCGAATTTGCAAAACCTGGCTGTTCGCCCAGGCCTTTGGGGAGGGGGGGAGGGTGGGGTAGGGGGGGTTTATCCCCCTCCACCCTTATTTATTGTATTAATTAATTTATATGTTCCTTTGCCCTTTTTTAATTGTTGCAATTTTACGAAAGTTTTAAAATGGTTTATATTTGTATTTTTTATTTTTTTGAGAGTGTTAGCCGCCCTGAGCTGTTTCAGGAGGGGCGGGGTAAAAATATGATTAAATAAATAAAATAAATTGAACTGTTCACTGCAGAAACTCATGCTGGACTCTTGCAGGAATTATGGGGTTTTGTGGCAAAGTTTAAAACAGGGAAGCTGGGAATAAGTTTCTGGGCCAGCTAGAGATTTGAAATCTCCACAGCGCAGCAATATTCATACCCACAAACATATCAATTTGGTTATGACTCATCTGTTTAAATGAGCCAAGGGACGGAGAAGGAGAGGTGTCAGCTGCTTTTATTCTTCTGAATTGCATGAATTCAGGTTACTGAAAAGAGGTTTGATTTCAGATGGATGCACTTCTGTTGAATTGTTTAATGATACTGTTTTCACTGCAAATGGAGTTGGCAACTATGGTGTCTTAAAAGAGTTTTTCCATTTTTCTCTGATTGAGTGCTCTTTATTACATAAGATTTGAAAAAGCTGCAAATAATGGGCTCGAGATGTTTTTATAAAACCTAAACCCTTTGTATTAATTTGCTGAACATTTGCTCCATTGCATTGTTATGGGATCTTGAATTTTATTTTTGTTTGTGTTTGGGCTTTGAAGAAGTTTTACTTTCTTTCTTTTCTCACAGGAAGAAAATAAACCCTCTGGCATAATCAGAGAAGACTTGGTGGTTGAAATGACCCACATGCTCAGAGTGCCAAAGTGATGTTTACATGAAGAATGTACACATTGAAGAATGCTGCAAATTTCCACAATGTTTGTCTCAAGTACAATTTAATTTCCCCTGGGTTTTTTCTTTATCCCCATAAGTAAAGAAGACAATAATGGGGTAGGTTTAGCTTACAACATATAAAGGTTTGCCACCTTTCCAGATACTTTAAGCTGACTGGGGCAGGGCAAATGGTCTCTCCCACCTCCTTATAATGTGGCCCTCCCCCTCAAAGCATCTGGGTAAGACCACATGAGTCATTATCCCAAATTGGGACAACTTACCCCACATTAGCTTGCGATGTAGCAGTGTGACCATCAGCCTGGTGCCATCATATGTTTGCCCGTTTCTTCTATGAGGTGTGCAGCCAGCTGCTAGGCGATATGTCCGCTGGTGAAGGTCAGTGAGGCATCATCGGCTACTGCTGCCCCACTCAGACTGATGTGGGGTAATGGGGCCACCTCCTGTCTGGTTGGCCTATACAGCCCTGCTGCAAGGTGAGGAGCATGCTCACCCCAGCCACCAAACAGCTGATGGGGGTGGGGGGCAGAGAAGTGTGCTCACCCCTGCCGCTAAATATCTCCAATCAGCTGTTTGGTGGCCAGGGTTAGCGTGCTTCTCTGGGCCCCCTAATCAGCTGTTTTGCATCAGCTCGTCCCGGGGGTCCGATGATTCCATGTAGCAGGAATCTTGGAGTCCTGCCTCGTATGAACAGCTCCTCGGCCCACCCTGGGCATCACGGAACTTGTGACAGCTGTCCGCACATCTGGTTTCCCCTTAGATTGTTTGGACTACTCTCCCCGCTGGCCCAAAGTGTGTTGTCTGCATTCACTCTTCCCGGGATGGGTGGGGGATCTGATTGGCCCTGTTTCATGTGGCTTTACCCTATGACACTCTGAAATGGGAAGGTCCACATCAGTGATGGGGCAGGAGACCCTTTTCAGCCCACCCCTTTCTGATGTGGATCTGCCCCCACCTTAGAAAACCTGGGGAAACAGAAGCTCCATTTGAAGCCTGGAGAATCTGAGTAAAATCTCAGATCTCTTTGTTAACCCTGAGAAATGGCAATCCACACCCATACATTTGTGGCCTCCATAAGACCAGAGTTTCCCAAACTAGGGGCCAGCAGTTGCCCCATGTCGGGGTCATACTATCTGTGAACTGGGTCATTATCCTGTTTGATGTTTGACATATTTTGCACCTCTTCATTGATATCTGGATTGCATGTTTGTATTATTAATTATTATTACTATTAGCATTTATATAGTGCCAGTGATGTACCTAGTGCTTTACAGAGAATAAGATAGATACGGTCCCTGCCTGAGAGCTTACAATCTAAAGACAGGGGAGGGGAGACAGGGAAGGGGGAACAGAGGGAGAGACAAGGAATGCAACATTCATGAGGATGCGAGAACTCAGGTACACGTTCTTGGCTTGGTTACAGTAAATTGGGAGTTTGCAGATAACAGGTGGGGGACGATCCTGGGTGGAGATGATTAGCAGGAGTTAGGAAGGGTGGAGAGGAAGAGGTAGGTTTTGAGGATGGACTTGAAGGTGTGGAGGGTGGGGAAAAGGCGAACGAGGGCAGGGAGGGAGTTCCAGGCATGCGGGGCAGCGAGGGAGTAGGGACGAAGGCGGTTGGGGAAGCAGGGGAGGTGTGAGAGGGTGATGAAGGGGATGGAGGAGGAACAGAGTGCTCGAACAGGGGTTTGGAGGGAGATCAGAGCAGAGAGGTAGGGGGGAGTGAGGTTGTGAAGGGCTTTGTAGGTGAAGACGAGGAACTTGTGCAGAATACACTCGGGAAGAGGGAGCCAGTGGAGAGAGGAGAGGAGAGGCTGCACCTGGTCAAAGCGACGGGCTAGGTGGATGATCCTGGCAGCAGAGTTTTGAACAGAGATAAGGGAAGAAAGGTGGGAGCGGGGAAAGCCAGCGAGGAGAAAGTTACAATAGTCGAGGCGTGAGATGACTAGGGGCGTGGAAGTCAAACAGGCAAAAAACCTAAGAATCTCTGTATCCCCCACGGCAGCGGCACCACGTCTCCCGGGCAGCCCCAGCAATAACAACCTAGGCCCTGATTAGAAACCTGGCAACTGGGGGAGGCCTTTACAGGGAGGAAGTGACACTGTTGCCTTGAGACAGTGTCGGGGGTGGGGGGTGCCATAACTCTTCTGCTGAGCTGCTCCCCTCGGTGTGTTTTGTGGTGTCTTTAATTAACATTAAATTTGAAAGCACTGCACACATTCAAATTTAACATTAATTTCAACTCATGTGATGACAGGGCTGGATTTTCCAGGCAACCCAGTGAGTTCATTAATTAGGATGAGACTTGAACCTTAGTCTTCCAGATCCAAGTCTTTCACCTGAACCACTACACTACACTACTTCTCTTATGCCCAGGGGACCTCCAACCCGCCCTTGCAAGTGTGTGTTAGGCCAAACACACCAAACGAAATATACAAGTGCAAACCCTTAGTCATCTATAATTTGGGCGGTTCCCTGACCATAGAACATTTATTTGGGAAAATCATCTCTGTAACTAAACAGAGGTTGACTATAGCAATTCTGTTACCAGATTCAGAAAATGCGCAAAACACATACAACAGTTTAAAGTTAAATAATACTTTATAAAAAGAAAACAAGTCTCAAGTTATAAATTAAAAGGAAATAAATGGTTCAGACATAAGGAAAGTTGCTATTGAAATATAAGGTTAAAGATAACATCGGGGAAACAAACCACACTTAGGCCCTTGTTCTTGTCCTATTGACTTTAATCCTCAGATGGGATTGCCTGATGGGGTCTCCAGTCTCCATGTCCTGATTGGTTCTTGTCTAAGCCTGCTCAGTATTTAAGCCATGTGACTAAGCAGGAGGCAGGCAGAGCAATGAGTAGGTTTTACTGTCTCCTGATGTTTGAACCCTGACTCCTATTGCTGTCTCTTGATCTGTGGTCCCTGCCCTTTGGACCACTGATTACTTCTGATTCCCTGTCTGTGCCTCCTGGTTCAGTTTCTGACCTCTGCTTCTTCTACACTCCTGATTCCTGGCTCTCCACTTCTGATCCCTGCTGCCTTAGTGTGCCAACAGTCTTCCTGGGCTGCTTCTTCAGTTTTTGACCTTTGCTTGGACTTTGACTATGTTCTTTGATTGCCTGTTTGGACTGGCTGCTTGTCTTGGGCTGGGTAGTACTCTGGTTGGCCTTGATCCTGAAATGACTTACCCAGTTTGGTCCTAGTCCTTCTGGGGATTACTGAGTTGGTCCAAATACTGCAAAAGCGTACCCATCTGGGCCTAGATTCTGCAACTACTCACTCTGGAAACCTGTATGAGTCTGATTTCTATAGCACATAAGACTGTTGATGAATTCCAGTATTAATCTAATTTATTTCTTATTTGTCCACAGTTCCTGTTAGGGATGGGCGAACAGATCGCGGTTCGGGTTCAGCCATATGGTTCGGTCGTGTTCGGTTCGGTTCGGGCATTCAGAAAAAGGCTCTCTGTGCAAGAAATGATGACCCCAGACCAATGATGGTGGGTCCTGGGGCTAGAGTGGCAGCTTTTAGATACATATTGGCCACAGTCCTCCCTGTCTCTAACTTGGACCTAGAACCCTGACAGTGGGTCCTGGGGTTGGAGTGGCTGTTTATTGGTGCGGTGGAATGACATCGCTTCTGTATGAGGAATGATGGCCCTAGACCCATGACGGTAGGTCCTGGGGCTAGAGTGGCAGCTTCTAGATATATATTGGCCACAGCCCTTCCTGCCAGTAATGTAGGCCCCAGAACCCTGACAGTGGGTCCTGGGGCTGGAGTGGCTGTTTCTTTTTTATCTATCTATCTATCTATCTATCTATCTATCTATCTATCTCTGTACACTAAATCTAACTGCTATTAACTATTCTAAAACCTAGTGAACTAAATGGAATATCCTAATAATTAACTACAAAGGCCTTGTCCTACAAACACACTGTATCTCTATCTATCTCTATAACTAAGCTAACTACTATGTATATCTATCTAGTAAGTATCTGTCTAATAACTATCTATCTATATACTCAATATTACCCAGGGGGAAACACAAAGAACACAGGGAGGGGTACAAAACTGAAATGAAAATCAATCTAATAATAATCCTACTCTAAATAAATCCAAAACTTAAAACAGGGGAAGGGAATCAGGGATGGAATAAGAGGGAGAGGGAAAGGATTGAATGGAGGAGGGAGGGAGGAAGGAAGATTGAACACAGGGAGGGGTAAAAACAAAAAACAACACCTAAATCTATCTAATATAATCAAAATAAATGATAGTATGGAGGTAAATAGGTTGGATGGGTGAAATAGGAGGAGAATGGCAAAGGATTAGGAATAGGAAGGAACAAAAACTGCTGGGAGAGAGGGAGCCTGCTGTTCAGGAGCAGTGACTAGTTAGAAGGTGTTGGGAAGGGGGGAGGCAATCAGTTTTGTTTCTTGCTGCACCCGCCTTACCGCAAGCCCCATTGGCTCCGTGCAGCCTAGCCCGTGGCCAATCGCAGACTGTGAAGCCAGTGGTCTGAGGCGAAAAGGGATGTTGATTGGGCAGGCTGGCTGTTACTCCAAGCCTCTCCACCCCTAGTGCCTGGAAGTCTGCTCCTCAGCTGACTCCCCCTCCCTGTCACGTTTTGTCTTCCAGTGACACGTTTTTGCCACCCGATCATGATTCGAACTGACTGAACTGTTCGGTCATTTTGACGTTTGGATCTAGTTTGGGTTCGGATTCGGTCGTTCTTACAGGCTGAGTTCAGACTGAATTCTAAACTTCCGAACCACGTTCGCTCAATCCTAGTTCCTGTGTCCTTTGCCTCCTTTGGCAGGCCTGGTCACATGTCCTTCAGGAAGTGTCTTTGCATATTAAAACCTTGGATGAGCTATTGACATGGAGTTCCACATAGTGGAACAATGGATGGATTGTAGATTTATTTAACTAATTCTGCCTAGTTACAAAAGTGTTTCTTTGACTCATTCAGCATTGCACTCATAACTCTTATCAATTTGATTCTGAGCATTTTCATATCCTTGTTTTCAATGTTGCATAATGACACCAAACATGAATGTTCACATATATGCATATATGCAAGCTACTTGCTTTCTACATAATATGTGGAAGATTCCTGCTTATCATGGAATATTACACAAATAATAATTTCATGTCACACTGGTCATTTGGAGTAGCCTATATCTTCTTTCTGCCTGGAAGCCTTCTGCTAGTCTGTGGACCCCTCACAGCATCAGGAAAGGTAGTAAATTGTTCAAACATTTTAAAGTATCCGTGCCATAGCATCTTTGCGCTCATACTCTAGGAGAAACAATTGGAAGGCTTCTATTATTGTAAGCCCGCTGTAAGCCTGCTGGGGTAGGGATCGTGTCTCTTTCTTACAATTGTAAAGTGCTAGGTACGTTGCTGGCACGATATAAATGCTTAATAATAGGAAATCTTGTCCTGTACCTCTCACTGACATTGGGGGTATGACAGAAAAATTGTATGTTTTAGGCATGTGGTACAAAAGGAGAACAATTTTGTATAAGGATGTGGAGCCATGATTTTGCCTGCTCTCTTCCCATTTCCCCCCAGTTGTTTATGGAAAGGAGACTATTGAGAGCCCAATCAATGCAATCACCCTTGTACTGGGAGCCACAAGCTAGGAGGAGCTACATGGTTCTGCAGGGGATTGTGTCTTAATCCCTCTTAAATGTGAAAAGTTTACTTGGAAAACTACTGGAAATGATTCTCTCCCCCCTCCCCCTCCCTCCCCTGGAGTTTGAATATTTTTTTTGGATATTTTTATTGCACATTTGGAATTACCTTTCCAGCCCAGTGATGGGTAGACATAATCACTTACATTGACATGAGTTAGGATTTCTGTTCTCTGGTTGTTTCCACATAAGCACATCTTATGTACTGTACCCGATAAACAACAACAGCTATGTAGTCACAGAGCTAGTGGCAAAATTGACTCCCTCATTTAGGACGTTGTCCAATTTCTGCTGTTTCTTGGTGGATTGTTAGTGTACGCGGGGGAAGGGAAATCTTGGCCGGTGAGCTTTCTGCAGGAGGTTCATAAATATGGGTTAGCCCGACTCTGTTTCTCCACTCATCTGAAAAGTAAAATTACAGCCTACTATATGATTGCTAATTAAATACATTGTAACCTTCTCTCAGCAAAGCTGCTTGCATTTAATTTTAATGATATTTATTCTTTCCCACGTTGCATTAGCGATAACAATTAATAACCAGCAGCAATCTCTGGAAACCTTTTCAAGGGAGGAGACACAGTCCAGTAAATAGGATACAAGATAAGGGAGCAGGAACCCCAAGTTCCTTTTCCGGATCAGGTGCTGACTTCTGGTTTGGTGCTATCTATGCATTAGGGATGTACGAACAGAACTGAGTTTGGAAATTCGATTTGCGTCGGGTCGGTTCAAAAATCAAGTTCAGTTCGGAAGTTCGGTTCGGTCAACCGAACTAGTTGAGTTCGGTCAAATTCCAAACTTCCGAACCCAGTTTGTACATTCAAAACTGGTGTTTTAAGCTGTTTTTGGTCTTCCGAACTGGTTCGGATTCAACCGAACAGTTCAGTCGAATTTGAGTTAGGTTCGGAAGTTCGGTTTGGTCAACCAAACTAATTGAGTTCGGTTCAAACTCCGAACTTCTGAACCGCGTTTGCACATTCCTACTATGATATCAGGGTGCTTTGTAATTTTATGCTGTTTAGGTGCACAAAAACCTAGAGAGGTTGCTAATGCAATTGCTAATGCATTTTTAGGCTACATTAACAAAAGCACCGACCGCACCAGTTTTGAATATACAAACTCGGTTCGGAAGTTCGGAATTTGACTGAACTCAACTAGTTCGGTCGACCGAACCGAACTTCTGAACTGAACTTGATTTTTGAACCGACCTGACGCCAACTGAATTTCCAAACTCAGTTCTGTTCGTACTTCCCTAATGCATAGATAGCACCAAACCAGAAGTCACACCTGTGACAGCAGTGGCAGCAGGGCAAAGATGTAGAAGTGGGGAGGAGTCCGATGGCGGAAGTAGAGCTGGTATGAATGAGGTTCTGCTGCGGCTTCCTTCACGCATGTCAGGGCAGGATTTTGCGACCTGACATGAGTGAGGGAAGCCGTGAGAGAAGTCCATCTGAACGGGAGCTACTTCCGGAATCAGGCTCTTCCCTGCTGCTGCAGCTTCCCTTGTGGGTCTCGCTGTCGTTGCCCTGCCTGAAGTATGAATGTGGCCATAGTTTCTGCTTAGCAGAAGTAATAATTCTACTCTATTTGGTCACTGGGTCAGAGCTCACCTGGAACGTTATGCTCAGTTTGGGGCATCTCATTTTAAGAAGGTTGTTGAAAAATTGGAGCTTGTTCGGAGGGCCAAGATGATAGTCTGGAGAGCAAGTCTTATGAAGAAAAGTCAAAGGAACTGAGTATGTTTAGCTTAGCAAAGAAGAGATTGCGGTGAGACATGACAGCAGTCTTCAAATATGTAAAGGGTTGCCACCAAGAAGATGACAAGGAACTGTTCTTCATTGCTACCGAGAACAGGACTAGAAATAATGGGCTCTAGTTACAGGATGATAGGAAGGTTTTCCTGCTATTAAATCTAACAGTCATATCCGTGCAGCAATGGAACAAGTTATCTAAAGAGGTTGTAAAGCCTCCAATGTTAGAGGTTTTCAAGAAGAGGCTGGACAGCCATCTGATAGGCATCATGGCACGTTGTAACTGTCATCCTGCATTGAAACAGGTCAGACTAAATGACCCTTAAGAGATAGCATGATTCCAAGTACATTACCAATTGCAGATGGACAACTGAAGCACAAAGAGACCAAGGGTGATTTCAGACGGTATGGGGCCCTTTGGCCCCGTACCGAAATCATCCTATTAATTCCCCGCCGGGATGACCCCATCACGCCATATCAGACGTGCCGGGGGATCCCGGTGGGGAATCTGGGAGGGGGCGGGGCTGCACGGCACAACGTGCGGCCGCACGGCCCCGCCCCCTCCATGCTCCCGCCGCCCGCCCTCCGGGGAGACGGGCGGGCGGCGGGGCCAATGTGGCCGCCGCGTCGGGCCGGATTCACCACGGCCCGGGGTCCCGCCGGTGATCCCGGGCCGTGGCACCCGACCAGACGAGACGCCAGGGTTCACCCCGGCATGGGATTGCATTCGACACGCGGCGGCCTCTGGTCCCGCCGCTTCGGCCTCTCACGTGTTGAATGCAATCCCATGCTGTGGTAACATCTGGGGGGAAACATCCATTTCCCCCACCAGACGTTACGTGATCACAGCCACCACGCGGAATCGAGCGTGGTTGACTGTGATCTCGTAATGTCTGAAATCACCCTAAGTGGCTTGGCCAAGGTGACACTGGATGTTTGTATTGGAGCTATAAAATTAACACTGGGGTGGCCAGATATGCAAATGTTAGTGGACGGTTATGAGAAATACAGGCTTCAGGGCTGCACTGGGGCCACTGCAGCCCTGCAAGCTGTATTTCTCATAAGCATCCACCAAAATTTGCATATCTGGCCATCCTAATTAACATGGATAATCCAAGTCCCAATGAGTGATAGGGTGACATGAACATTGGATTCCGACTTGATATTCAGCCATAGGTACTAATTTTTAGGGAGGGAAATGCAAAAGGATTGTTGTCCTCCCCCCTCCCCATCCTTTACCATGGTAAGTAAAGTGGGCTATCAGACGTGATATACCACTTTACTCTGAGTCTGGCAACTGGCTCCCGACTGTAGTGGAGCTTAGCTTGGGCTGTGACTCGGGGATTTCCCCAAATCACAGCCCGGGCTAAGCTCCACCATGGGCGGGAGCCAGCATTGGTAACATCTGGTGGCGGCTTTCAAACATGATGGTGGCACCTGGATTAATCCCCACTAAAGCAGATTAATCCGTGCCACCCTCACATCTGAAAACACCCCTTATTTCACATAGGTCAATGAGCATCTTTGCATCTCACTTGCTATTTGCAAAGCAGAGATCATAATACTTAGGGCTTCTGTGAGTTTTACACACTGTATACATGAGACAATTTCTTTATGAAGGCAGGAGTCTGTAAAACATTTCTCAGATGATTGCATCCCCATCTAGCATTTTCGGGATCTATGAATTTGGGACGTATATAGACTGAATGTGTGTCAACTAATGTGCCTTCAGAGATGTTTGGCATCAAAGGAGATATTGTGGTTCCCCGCTGATCCAGAAGAGACCCCAAACATGAACTTCTTGTTGTTGAATTTCAAATACCAATACATATTGTGTCTCAAAAAAATATTTTTTTTTCTGAGAAAGGTAGAACTGTCTCAAACCACAAAGGAGAGGGACTAACACACACAAAGTCTTTTATTTTGAGCTATTATTAAAAACCACTGCGTTCCTGAATATGAGTAAATCCAAATGTAAGCTGCCTGATTTCAAATGTCAAGACAGTTATGGCTAGGGGCATAATTCTTAAAATGCCTCTTAAAATGATGGTAAATAATAGTTACAGAGGAAAAACTATGTTATCTCCTGAATTTCTACCACAAAGTACCAATGACAGGGTCTGACAATGCCTTTTAATTTTGTACAAAATAACCTAGAAAGGTTGTATGTATGACGATATGGTAAGAAAAGTAGCTATCCATGTTGTACTTTGTTACAATCATGATCCTTATCCCAACCATTTCCCGCTAGTCTGGGTAGAATTTAACCAGTTGAGTTAACTAGTTTAATGTTAATACTTAGATATTAATTGTTAAAATTAATAAGTTGAAATGTGAGCCTAAGGGAAAGGGTGGGATCCAAATCTAAATAAATAAATAAATAAAATAATAGAATGGTGTTTGTTATTTATAGTATATTAAAACCAGATAAGCTATGAAGGAAATGCTTATATTATCTAAGTAGTAGAAGAGCATATCATCCAGTCTGCATCCTAATGTGCAACTTTAGTGAGTACCTTGCAGTGCATTTATAACATTTTGATTGCTTGAGAAATGAAATTCAGAAATATTGTCTAATGTCTTTTATCACCAAACATACAGTACTTTTCAGTATCCCTAGTCTGGTTGCATTTCATTGATTTCACTGGAAGGGTAATGAATCGTCTCCCCCAAGGCTGCAATTCTATTGAGAGGTTCTGCTAATAAAGGAAGGCCCCATCTATACGGAAGAACTTTGCATTGGCGTAGCTTGCAAAAGGAAGCTGCACTGCTGCTGTAAGACCTTCTTTGTGACTGGACATCTTGTCTGTGTTAAGTGTTTGACCTGCTGTAACTGTGCTGAGGAAGTCACATCAGTCCTGATTTTCTTAATGCATCAAGGCCTGGTATTTGGAAATAGAATTTTAGCCTTAATTTATATACAGACTGCGATTGACCTCTGGAGATACAGACTAAGACTCAGTGTGCAAGTGACTGAGGAAAAAGTACACAGAGTTTTGGAAGATAAATGGAAGTGGGTTCTACATTAGGGTTAAGTGCCTTTTGAAAACAGAAATCTGTGTAGAGCTCTGCTCAGGCCCAAACTGTCAGTTTGAGTCTGAATTTATCTGAGCTTGTCCTGAATGCTGGCATAACACAGGGTGTTTTCATCAAGACACTTTCCACCCACCTCCCACCCACTCTAGTGATCTAGTGGTCTCCCTTGACAGTCACTCTAACAAATGGCTTGTGGTCTACAGACTTCTCAACGTGTACACATAGCCAGGATTTTAAGGCACCCAGTTGAGATTCTATGCTGTCTTTATCCGGAAAACTATATTTAGCATAATAATCGGAACCTTTATTATTATTGTTATTTTATTTAAAAGAATACAGGAACATTACAGTATTTCCTATTATTTGCATTGTTTCTTTTCACTTATGGTGTTGACAGTTGGATGATGACAAAGAACATGGATAACTTAATGGGTGAAGCCACATGAACTGTGGAGGACTTGTGGCAGGCACGCACAACTGCCACACTATAGGACCAGCATGGGGAGCAGGGCAGACAGTTCCTCCTCCCTTCTGGAGAAACTGGGTGGGGCACTGTTTGTCCTCCCACCATGGTGTGGGGCAGGCCAAGACACCAATCACACAAGCAGGTGCTCGGCCCTGCTCCGCCTCCCACCCCTGGCTAGACCGCTATTCTGCCCCTGGTTGTGACATGGTCACACGTGAATGAAGAGAGAAGCTGCTGCTCAAAAGCCCTGCAGCAGACCCCACAGTGTGGCAGGACAGATGGGAACTGGGTACACAAGTTGCCTCACCTTGGACAGACTTACCCCATTTTTAATAGGGCTGCTACTGCATCCTCAGCCTTTTTCCAAAGACGCAGCATGTGGCAGCCAGCTGCCCGCCCTATCACATGGCAAAGGGAACATCTGGCAGATGCCTGGAGTGGCTGTAGTAAGGCTGCCCAAGGTGCAGTAGGCATCTTGTGTGGCTGCACCCAATGACAACAATTTGGAGCTGGACAGGGTAAGCAAGCAATGCTGAGCACATCATTAGAAGAGAACAAAAGGATGTTCTATGGACTCAGGGTAACAGCCAAGGTTGGCCATTTGTTGAAAATCTGTTAGCCTCTTTGGGGATTGGGGGATGGAGGGAGTTCAGTTTTAAATTTGTTTTTAACTATCTTTAAACTATTTTTATGAAGGGGAGGCCGGTCTCACCTCCTGAACCATGGTTAGCTTTGAACCCCACCAGGAATTCACTGCGGTGAACATCTGACGGAGCTCAAACAGACATTCACGCAATCACAGCCGCCACCCTGAATCGACTGTGATTCAGGGTGGTTGACTGTGATCCTGTAACATCTGACAGGGAGGGGTATAGGTTGGTTGGGGGATGGGGTGGTAGGATAACTACGTCCTCTAGGTGAAGCATGTATGGGAATGGAGGATGTGTGGGGAGGGGAAGCATTACTGAGAGCTGGCTGAATGAGGCTTCTGTGTCTGGGCCCAGGTACTTGGTGTAGCACCAAGAGAGTAGAGTGGTGGCAGTCTGCAAAGACAACCTGGCCTACTGAAGGTATTAGGTATCTGATTTTGTACACCACCTTGAGCCTTTGAGGGAAGGGCAGGATAATAATAATAAATCAATTGTGTGTCCACCTTGTGTTTGAGACTGGCCTGGAAACAGGGGTTCCAATTGTTGTGGATCATTACCATCTAAAGACTCAGATCCCTGCCCTTCTTTCCCCCCAGTGGGGTGGTGGACCAGTTAGGTTGGTCTGCCGCTGGAGACCTACGGAACCAATAGGATTACAGAATTTCTGGGGGATTTATCCACTGACCTTGAGCAAACTAAGTAGTCAGAGGATAAGAGGAAGATTCCTGTCATGGATTGGTAGCTGGTTAAAAGATAGGAAGCAAAGGTTGAATAAATGATCAATTTTCAAATTGGAAAGAGGTAAATAGTGGGGTCCCTCAGGGGTCAGTACTGGGACCAGTACTGTTTAAAATATGCATTAATGATCTGGAAAAGGGGGTAAAGAGTGAGGTGGCTATATTTGCAGATGACACCAAATTATTCAAGATAGTTAAGACACAGGCAGACTGTGAGGAACTACAGAGGGATCTTGCACGACTAGGTGAATGGGTAATAAAATCACAAATGAAATTAAATGTTGATGCACACAGTGAAAAATAATCTTTGCTATACACACATGATGCTAGATTCAAATCAGGGTGTAACGAGTGCCACTCAGGAGAAGGATCTTGGGGTCATTGTGGATAGTTCCTTGAAGACATCAGCTCAGTGTGTGGCAGCAGTCAACAAAGCAAACTGAATGCCTTTTTGCATCTCTTGTAAAAGAGAAAGTATCATAATGCCACTATATAAATCTTTGTAAAACACTTGATAGTTTTCTGAAGCAGATTGGCTTTTCCACTACAAGTCTTTCGTACTACTCCAGGGAGCACGCCAAAGCCATGATTAAAACCAGGCTTGCCAACATCACTCTGTAAAGGGAAAAAGAAGTAATAGGTGCTCAACGGGTAGCTCTGTGGTACCCATTTTTAAAACTGGACCAAGGGATGGAACGTTATTTAGCAGATATTTCAAACTATAGAACAAGGAGAGCCCTGACAACACTAAGGTTCAATATGATGTATACCCAGGTCTTGGAAGGGCGATATCGCGGGGTGCAGTCCGAACTTCAGTTTTGCCCTTGTGGCAAGATGATTGTAGAAAATCTTTCTCATTATCTTTTATTTTGTCCCCTGCCTGCCCACTTGAGAGATGAGGCTATAGGCCTTTGGTTTGTAGGGAAAGACCATTGGGATCCACTCGCCTGAATTACATTCTTACTAGCCAACTCAGACAAAGTAATTACCAAGGAGGTAGCTGTCTATGCGTTCAGACTCGAACTTAATAGGAAGAAGCTCTTGCATTCTACTGCATCTATAGAGTAATTTTATCATTTTAAATTTGTTTATCAACTAAATGTACGTGTACCGGTACTGTACTGGCACCACAGAATGGGTTTATAAATGATAGATTTTATTATGCTGGGGCTAAGGGAATGCCGATCCTTGAGTGAGTGGCTTTGAGAAGTATTAACGACTTGCTCCTGGCTAGGCTTCATGTATTGGGTTTGCTGTGATACCTGCGTAAACAACATATGCTTTACTTCCTTTGTTTGTTCTGGGTGGTTGGGATGATCAAGTCATCTTATAGGATTGTTCAATTTCTACTGAAATTTTAGATTAGATTTATTCCTCATGTTATGCTGTATTTTGTTTTTCGATGTACATGTGAACTTCTTGGATCTGCATATTTTTGTACCTGCAGGTAGATGTACTGACTTACTTCAGTCGTCTTAATTACATTTGTATACTTCGCTTTTAAATTTAACTATATCTTTTTTTTAATCTTGTTACGGCCTTCGGCTTAAACAATAAACTGATTTTATTTATTTATTTATTTATATATATATATAAAAATAAATCTTTGGCCCTTCCTGCCATTAATGGTTCAGGGCAGTTTACAATCATTAAAATACAAATATAAAACACCACACAACCCTACCCCATCCCTCAGACCCTCTCCACCTCATTGTTAGGACCTGGTACTGTTGGGGGTGGCAGCAGCTCATAGGGGGCCGCGGCCGCTTGGGGAACCCTGCCCCCAAGCCAATAGAAAGGAGGAGGAGAATGGGACGCAGGACGCCAACGGGGGAGGAGGCTCCCCAGCTGGCAATCGGGGCCTCGTCACCACATGTGGCATTATGCAACGAGAGGGCGAGGCCAGCAGAAGCACCGCAATGCTCAGAGCATCTGCAAGAGAGGTAGGGACGGCACTGACAGTATAAAAGGGAGGCCGAGTACTCACAAGTGGCGCCGGTGATCAGTGTAGCTGTGAGACTGGCTCCCTGCGTTTGGCAAACAAGTGGTGAGTGACGTGCGCATTGTTAAGAATGGGTGTGCGTCGGTGAGAGTGATTGTGCAAACACTGCCTTGTACCTTGTTGTTTGGTTCCCTTCCTACATCCCCTGATCCTGAGTGAACCGCCCTTCCCTTCCTCCCATCCCTGTGTTCCCTGAGGGGCCTGTCCTTCCAACCCCTCACTGTGTGACACCTCCCTTATTCCCTTTCTCCCCCTCCAAGAGCACAGTGTATGTTGGTGGGTGGGTGGGTGGCTGGGAGACCATTGGGGAATTACGGGCACATCTGTGGTGGATGAATGGGGGCATCGCTCAGGGCCTCGTTGTCTCTTCCACGATGATGATCTAGGCCTAGTCTCTCATGTAAGAGGTGTTTGGCCATATAAGAACCTGAGGGGTGTTTTTCTCCCACAGCAGAGCTTGCCCCCGAAGGGAGAAAGAATCGGGTTGTGGGTGAGTGTGGCGTGGCTGATCCCCCAGGGCCATAAACCCTATTCCCTTACCCTATCCATAATACTCATCCCCCAACTTCCTACCTCTCCCATATCCCCCACAACTCCCTCCCTCCCTAGTCCCTGCTGCCAAACGCCCTTGTAAATACTGTTTTGCGCTGCTTTCTAAAGGCACTCAAGCCCGGACATAAATGAACCTCCCTGGGGAGGAAGTTCCACAACCTTGGGATGGCAGTTGAGAACACCCAATGCACCGTAGAAACCAAGTTGAAAACCGGTACTTCCAGACAGGTGTCCCTGGCTGACCACAGAGGCCACGATGGGACATGGTAGGCCAGGTGATCTTCCAGATAAGTGGGTCCCAAGCCATTTAAGGCTTTAAAGGACAAAACCGGCACCTTGAATTGTGCCCAGGAGACAATAGACAACCAGTGCAGATTCTGGAGCACCATTGTTATGTGCTTCCAGTGACCTGTTCCTGTAAGAAGCCGGGCCACTGCATTCTGCACTAGCTGCAGCTTCCGAATAGTCTTCAAGGGCAGCACCACATAGAGCTCATTGCAGTAATCTAGCCTTGAGGTAATGAAGGCTTGGATGCTGGTTGCCAGATCTGAATCAGAAAGAAAAGGCTGCAGCCGTCTCACCAGAATGGAGTTGGTGAAAAGCCCTTCTGGCCATCTCTGTCACCTGAGAATCCAGGTGCAGCGGTAGATCCAGGAGCACTCCAATGCTGCGAACCTGAGTGACCTGGGGGAGAGGGAGACTGGAGAAGGACAAGGAGGATGATAGAAAGGATGGATCAAATTCCATATGTGAGGAAAGGTTCAATAGGTTAGGGCTGTTTAGCTTGGAGAAGAGGCAATTAAGGGAGAAATATGATAGAAGTTTATAAAATCAGAAGCGGCATGGAAAATGTAAATACTAGAGTACTGTTGTTTTTCCTGTCTCACAATAAGAGAACAAGGAGTGTCATGGGAGTGGGTGTAAGGGAACCAATAACCAAAGGACAACAGGGGAAGAGGTCGAGAGTACCTAGGAGGAGGAATTGCCAGGAAGGAAAAACCTCTCAGCCAGTCTCCTGAGTATGCCGAGACAGTTCTCGTTCTTGCCACTGGGTAACCCAGCCTCAGAGGAGGTGACTCATCATTGAGGTGATTCAAGCAAGAGAGGGAAGCACCCGAAACTAGAGAGGAACCGGAAGCTTTAAGAAGTAACCAGAGATGATACAGGGAAAGGGGTCCAAGGTAAGGACAGAGCAGGAGGGGAGCCGGGCCAAGAGGGAATGCAAGCTAGGGGAGAGGGGGACAAGGCAAGGTTCAGGAAGAACGGGCGACCATGCGGGGGAGCCAGACCAGAGAGATAAGAAGCACCCTAAACAATGGAGACCTGACAGGACAGGGCGAAGGGGGGAAGCACAAGACCAGGACAAGACAGGACTGGGTGCAAAGGGGGGGGGACCCTAAACTAGGACAAGGGAGGTAAGCCAGGACAGGACTGGTTACTTCCTCAAGAACTGGTGAGGCTGCAGCTCGTCTGCATACGCTCCCAGCATCCTCGGCTGTCATCGCTCGAGGACACCACGACTCTCCTGGGGCTTGGCCTTCCTGCCGCCCCAAGCTCCACCGACCAGCGGGCCGAAAAGCGCGCGCCTAAAGGCGCGCGCCTTACAGGTACTTTTCTCCATTTCTTTTCTACTGTACTTCCCCCTCCTATCTTACTCACTAACATGTCTGCCCTATTTTCTCGCCTTTTCTTTCCCTCCTCTCCTTCTCCTCTTCCTGTCCATCTTTTTCTTCCTCTACTTTTCTCCTCCCAGCTTCTTCCTCCCCCCAACCGATCACCACTCTCTAACCTCCCCCATACATCCTTTGCTCCCTTGGCTACTTTCTCTCATTGCTCCCCTTCCACTCCTGTCTCTAGCCTTCCTCGATGCTCCCCTTCTCCCAATCTTATCCCTATTCCTCCTGTCTCTAGCCTACCACGACGCTCCCCTTCTCCCAATCTTATCCCTATTCCTTGCCTCCCCCCTCATCAACTACCATTTTTCTGCTCCCTCTGGAACTGTCGCTCATCTATCAGTAAAGCTCCCTATATCCATGATCTTTTCCTCTCTCGCTCCCTCCAGCTCCTTGCCCTTACTGAAACTTGGATCACTCCCTCGGACTCTGTCACGCCTGCTACCCTCTCCTGTGGGGGTCTCTCCTTCTCTCACCAACCCCGCCCTGAAGGACGGGGTGGTGGGGTGGGCCTCCTTCTTGCTAAATCCTGTCAGTTCCAACCAATTTCTCCTCCCCCCTCTCTCTCCTTCCATACCTTTGAGGCTCACTCCGTGCGCCTCTACTCCCCCCTCCATCTACGTGTTGCTGTCATCTACCGTCCCCCTGGTCCTCTCTCTTCCTTTCTTTCTGACTTTGAGTCCTGGCTCACTTTCTTCCTCTCTGTTGATATCCCCACTCTCATCCTTGGTGACTTCAACATTCATGTTGATGACCCATCTCAGCCCTCAGTCTCTCGCTTCCTCTCCCTAGCCTCCTCCTTCAACCTCCACCTTTGGACCAACTCCCCCACCCATACTAATGGCCATTCTCTTGATCTTGTCCTCTCTAGAAACTGCTCTGTCGCTGATCTCTCCTTCGATCCTCATCCTATATCAGACCACTTCCTTGCCTCTTTCAACATTTCCCACTGTCCCCCCTCCTCTTCCCCTTCTCTACGCCCCTTCCGTGACCTTCAAGCTATTGATCCCCTGGACTTTGCCTCCTCTCTCTCTCCCCTTCTTCCTACAGTCTTCTCTTCCTCCTCCCCTGACTCCGCTGTCTCTGCTCTCAACGCCTCTCTCTCCTCCACACTTGACTCCCATGCCCCTCTCTCTTCCCGCCCTGCCTTCTCCCACAACCCCCGTCCTTGGCTCACCCCTAGTATCCGCCACCTCCGTTCTTGCACTCGTGCTGCTGAACGACTCTGGCGCAAATCCCATTCTCACGCTGACTTCCTTCACTTCAAATTCTGTCTCTCCACCCTTACTTCTGCTATCTCCCTTGCTAGACAACACTACTATGCCTCCCGCATTGAGTCCTGTTCTCGGGACCCTCGCCGCCTGTTCTCTACCTTTGACTCCCTCCTCAAGCCTCCCTGTCCTCCCCCTCCTTCTTCCCTTTCTGCTCAGGATCTTGCCTCCTTCTTCACCTCCAAGATAGACAAGATCCGCCTCGACATCGCTTCCCACTCCTCTCTTCCCACTCCCACCCCTCTCCCTCCTCCCCCTCCTTCTCTCATGTCCTCCTTCTCCCCTGCCTCCCTTAAGGAAATCTCCTCTCTGCTCTCCTCCTCCAACCCTTCCACTTGCCCCCTTGATCCCATTCCTTCCCGCCTCCTCACCTCCATTACTCCCACTGTCGCCCCTTCCTTCCTGCACATCATCAACCTCTCCCTCTCTACTGGCTCTTTCCCTTCTGCCTTCAAACATGCCACAGTCTCTCCTATTCTCAAAAAGTCCACTCTTGACCCCTCTGACCCTTCTAGCTATCGTCCTGTCTCACTCCTTCCTTTTGCTTCCAAGCTGCTTGAACGTGTTGTCTACTCCCGCTGCCTTGACTTCCTATCCTCCAACTCCTCCCTTGACCCCCTCCAATCTGGCTTCCGCCCCCTTCATTCTACTGAAACTGCTCTCGCTAAGATCACCAACGATCTTCTGGTGGCTAAATCTAAACGTCTCTATTCCATTCTTGTCCTCCTTGATCTCTCTGCTGCCTTCGATACTGTTGACCACTCACTCTTGCTGGATTCCCTTCACTCCCTTGGCTTTTGTGGCTCTGTCCATAACTGGTTCTCCTCCTACCTCTCTGACCGCTCCTTTAATGTGTCTCTCTCCAACTCCGCCTCCTCCTCCTTCCCCCTCTCAGTTGGTGTTCCTCAAGGCTCTGTTCTTGGCCCTCTCCTCTTCTCGATCTATACCTCATCCTTAGGCAAACTCATTGCCTCCCATGGCTTCCAATACCACCTCTATGCTGATGACACTCAACTCTATCTCTCTACTCCCTCTCTCTCTCCCTCTGTTCAAGCTCGTCTCATCAACTGTCTCTCTGACATCTCTACCTGGATGTCTCAACGTCAACTCAAACTCAACATGGCTAAAACTGAACTCCTTATCTTCCCCCCTCATCCTTCCTCTCCTTCCTCACTGTCAATAACTATTGATGGAGTCACCATCCTGCCTGTCCCCCAAGCCCGTAGCCTAGGCTTCATCTTTGACTCAGCCCTTTCTTTTAAACCCTACATTGACTCTGTTGCTAAATCCTGTCGCTTCTCCCTCCATAACATTGCTAAGATTCGCCCTTTTCTCTCTGTCTCGTCTGCCAAAACTCTTGTTCATGCTCTGGTCATCTCTCGCCTCGATTACTGTAACCTCCTTCTCACTGGCCTTCCCCGGTCTCACCTTTCTCCCCTCATCTCTGTCCAAAACTCTGCTGCCAGGGTCATCTACCTCGCCAGTCGCTTCGACCATGTGCAGCCCCTCCTCTCTTCGCTTCACTGGCTTCCCCTTCCTGAACGAATCCTGCACAAGCTCCTAGTCTTCACCTATAAAGCTCTTCACAACCTTGCTCCCCCCTACCTCTCTGCACTTATCGCCCTCCATACTCCAGCCCGTGCACTTCGCTCCTCCTCTGTCCCTTCTCTCACCCTTCCACGCCTTCCCTGCTCCCCTAAGCGCCTTCGTCCCTTCTCACTTGCTGCCCCCCATGCCTGGAACTCCCTCCCTGTCCACATCCGCCTTGCCCCCTCCCTTCATACCTTCAAATCTCTCCTTAAAACTCACCTCTTTCGCTCTGCTCTGTCTGACTCTTTATCCTGCTGAGCCACTATTCCTATACCTACGATCGGTTTACCCTTATCCTTGCAACATGGACCTGCCTGCTGTCATTCTCATCGTAACCAAGCCAAGTACGTGCACTTGAGACCTCGCATCTTCATGAATGTTAGACCCCTTGTCTCTCCCTCTGTTCCCCTTCCTAAGTCTCTCCCCCAGCTCCTGTCTCTCAGATTGTAAGCCCTAGGGGCAGGGACCATGTCTATTTTATTACTTTGTAAAGTGCCAGGTACACTGCTGGTGCTATATAAATGTTTGTTAATAATAATAATAATAATAAAAGGAGGGGATGCTCAGGGCTAGGAAGCCGAACTCTGGCAACCAAAGGGGGATCAGGGCTATGGCCAGAGAAGAGAACAGGGGAAGGGCAAGAGCAGGACTAAAGAGGGCGAGAACTATGTCCAGAAGGGAAAGCTAGATTATGACACACAAACACCACAGCATCCACTGGGTCACAAGGAGGGAGACTAGGATCCACAATACAGAAAGGGAAACATGGCACTATACCCAAAACACAAGGGGACACCACAGGGCTCCCAAATTCTTTACACGGACGCCCACCATAGTAGACCCATAGAGAAGACAGACAAATAGACAGACAGATCAACTGACAGACAGGGGGAAAAAACAGACACAGAGAGCACAACCACCCACTAATACACACAATGGTAAGAGCAATTGCTCCCACAGCTTCCTGTGACCACACTCTGGCTTAAATACTAATAGTGGTCAATCAGGAAGTTGGGCGACAGAACAAGGGAGACAAGGTACAGCTTGGGAATGGGCGTAGAAACACAGGGTACCAGAGATTCAAGGAATGACATAGAAAAGGGAAGCTGTTTGATTACCACCGTCTGAGGTGGCACTAGCCTCAAAGGCAGCATCTCCCCGCCCCAGCCCAAGGGTTCAAGACCCAGCCGTGACAAGGAGACATCTCTGAAGCTAAATGGTAGCAGATTTAAAACTAACAAAAGGATATCCTTTTTCAGTAGATAATACAGTTCTGGAACTCATTGCCAGATGAGGCGATGAAAGCCAGCCGCATAACTATCTTGAAATGGAAACTAGATACATTCTTAGAGGATAGAGCCATAAATGCCTACTTGTTGGGGCTTAACCCCTGGCTACCAGTAGTTGAGAGTGGTTAGCAGGAGATGGGTCACACTCCATAACCTGTACACGTAGTTTTCTTGAGCTATCGGAGCTGACCACTGTCGAAGGCAGGATGCTGGGCTAGATGGACCGCTGGTCTGACCTGGCATGGCAGTTCTTATGTTTCTATTACCTTGATGGCCTTTCCATGGATGGCCTGGTCGATTTGTGGTACAGCATCTTGACCTGGGCCATCAAGATGTTGTCCCATGCATCTGCTTCCTCTGATGAGATAGCGCATGTCCTCCTGGTATACGGAGGACCTGAGGCAGCTAAAATGGGAGTGTAGGTGATTACGGCACAAGTGGAGATCAACTTGTGCTGAAGCCAATTGACTACACCATAGATTGTTTTGAAGAATTATGCCGTGACTTTGGCAGCAGCAAAGAAGGTTTTCTTCTCTGTTGTCTTAGTGTCTGCAAAGGGTCATTCAGTGGTGCTTTTTCAGATAGTGAATGGCCATTGGCCTGATAAATCTTGGATGTCTCCACCCAGAGTTAGAGGATTTAGAGGAGTTAGAGGATTTATTTGGCCCCTTTCTAGTACCTGGATCTATCCAGTTCCTACCTCAAAGCACTGAAAAACTTAGGGTAAGGGAGAAGAGATGAGGGCATGCATACAAGGATAGAGAATGGATCCATGGCACACATCCATGATCTGGGCCCTCCTTTTCCTGAGTGCAACCCTTAGGCACCCCTGCCTCCAACTTCTAGGTGGCCCTAGAAACTTGTACAGATTTTCAAAGTGGCCCCTGGAAGGGGGACGGTTTCCCACCCTGGTCTAAAAAATGAAGACGGTTGGCTGATGACTGAAGATGCAGCTTTCCTAATTCTCTTGCTTGCTTTTTCTACTTTATTTCCTTCCACTTTTCCTTCTATTTTTAAGTTGTCTGTCTGCTTCTATCCTGGCAGAAACAATGGTCATGCTTGTGGAACAATTTCTAGTAGAAGGGATGTTTGCACTAACAAAAATGTGAAATAAGCCTTTTGGGTGTTTTTGACCTCCCTGACCATGTGAAAAAGCTATGGTTTTAGCACAACTCTACTGTGTTCACACTGCACTAAAAGACATGCTATGTTTGCTAGTTAAATACTGCCAGCCAGCATCCTAAGGGATCAAGGCGTTAGAGAGGCTCCCCTCTCTGAGGTATTTCAGTGAGAACTGAAGGGTTACGGCAGGTCAGCCTTTGTAGGTAGAAAGTGTGCTGCTATTTTTTCAAATCTCCCCAAAAGCTTGCTCTTTTTTTTCTTGGCCTAGTCTCCTTCTTATTTCTTAGCCTGTACAAGCTGTGTTCACTTCAGTGGAGAAGCTATCTACAATGCCCTGAAAGATCAAAACCCACAAACTGTGAAGTTCTTAAACTCTTCCTTTTTTATCCCATGTTCTTGCTGTAAATTCTGGTTTGGGAAAATAAATACTTCTCATCCCAGAGTCAATGTAGGATTAGTAGTGAAGGGACTGAGAGAGAAAGTGTTATTTCTAAATCATCTATCCATTATTTACTGTTGTGAGCATTTACTACAGCTACATCTCTTGTGGCCAGCAAAGCGAACTATAGTCATTTTGGTCCTGCCTTGTTATCTTTATGAGCTCAATGGTAATTTGAAAGCAGGCAAATATATTAAAAGGATACTGGACAGGACAGAAATTGGGAAGCTCTCCTGGAAAAGGGGAACTAAAAGGGTAAGTCTTCTAGGAGAGATATGGTTATCTCTGTGTGTCTAGGAGATCAATAATCAGACTGAAAGATGAGAGTATTATGGTACAGCGCTGTAATAAGAGTAAAATTAAATCCAAGAAGGTAGAAATGAACTCAATTTTCTCATTTACAGAACTGAAGCATTTCACAAGGCAGCATTTTACGTGAGTTTAATGGGAAATGTAATTAAACTTGGATTACAGTAAAAGTGCCATAGAAGTACAAGGCACATATGACATCCGCAGGAACATCAAATAAATTTTGAGGGTAGCCTGGCAATTAGAATTGAAGCCAAATGGATTTATAATGAAGGGGGACTTGAAATACTTCCGTATCCATTATATTACCACAGCGATTACCTGCAATCATATTCCCTTTAATGGGGGTACTTTGGCAAGAATACCAACACCTTGTACTGACTTCTTGGGTAAAATAACCTTCCCTGGTAGCGTTTAATACCCATCTGTTCTACCCCGATTATGACACCGTCTTGGCAGCATATATATCTGAGACATGGGAGGAAGGGGTAGGAAGGGAAATTACTTTCTGTTTATTATGGATATTAAGACTCCTCAACATCTATGCTAGGGAGAGGAAGAAAGAGAAGAAAACATAATGAGTAAGAGCATGTTTGAGTGTGTTGGCGAAGTGATCAGACAAAATGCTAGAAGTGTGCTCGAGGTGTGCACCAGGCAAACATGTTGTTTTTTGTTTTGTTTTCTTTCTTTAAATCATTAATTTTAATAAATATAAACATTTCGTTTTCGTTTTTCCTTCCGTTTTTTATTTCCATTGGTTTAAATGGAAAACACATTTTTGGCAGTACCTTTCTGTTTTTCATTATATTTGAATGAAACATGGAAGAATTGTACCTCGAATGGAAGGCATTAAGTGTACCAAATTTCAGAAAGATTAGGAAGAGGAATCAAATTTTTATAAGCAGTTGAATTGTGTTTTGCAAAAAAGTCCCCTCCGCGATAGCTGCGGCGGGGGTTTGGCGGCGCCCGCTTACCTTCCCAGGGAAGGAGGACGGGGAAAGGAGCGGCCGCGTGCATTGCCGAGGGAGCGGCCAGGTTGCTATGCAACCAAATTTGAAATGCGCCCAGGACTCTCGCGAGAGCGGGATTTCCCGGGCGCCATCTTAGACTCCCCGCTCAGCCGCTACATTCGGCCGGGCGACGAGCGGGGAGTGGACCACGCACCCACCCACCCATCCCTCTATAAGGCACCACTCCGAGTCTGACTGGCCGCAACTTAGGACCGGAAAGGAATTTTCCCTGAGCTAAAATTGGCACAACGGCGAGGGGTTTTTTGCCTTTCCCGGAGTGAAATGCCAAATCAAGAAAGAGGGTAAGGCTGCAAATTTGCTGGTGGTAGGCCGAAATGTCGCACTCTTGGCGGTAGCCTGATTTCAGGCCAAGGGTTAAAAGTTTAAAAGGTTAACATAGCATAGGGTAGCAACATCTCCTTAAGAGATGGGTATAGGCCATCCATAGCCGCTCAGTGCGGCCCACTGTATGGTCAGCCCAAGGGTGAGAGACGAGCGGCCGAGCCTGCTGGGCGGACCATGTACCAAACAGGAGGTTACGGTGTCCTCATCCTTGTTGTTTAAACCCCCGCCTTGGTAGGCGAGAGGGGATAGGAACGAACAACCCGCTCTGGCCCGGTGAAACCGGGATGGGGGCAGGGTGTAAGTTGAAGAAGTTTGTTAAGGTAGGGCACAGGAGGATTCCCCTCGGGCTTAACCCGAAGATGGCAAATGGGCAACAGGGCACAAGGACAGCGCCTGTTACAGTAAGGGAACCTCCTGCGGCGATGGTTAACAGTTAGGAAGAGATTAATGGACCCCAGTTTAAAGGGGGAAGTGGGAGGGTCACCTCTTCCCCCTTTTTATCGACTAACAATAAAGAGTGCGGCCGTTCAAACCCATACAAGTGTCCGCGTCTTCCTTGGGAGGGGTGCGTCGACAATCTGCATATACATTCATGGCTGTAACTTCTTTGTCTCCCATCTAATTTTCATAAAACTGTACACGTTTATACCCCCTCCCCATGTTTACTCTCTATGCCAAGTTTAAGAAGGATTGAATAAAGGGTCCTGGTGGTATAAGCAATTCACTTATAAATGTATGTCTGACTGTAACATCTTTGTAGTCCAACCAATGTCCATGAATTTTGGCAGGGCTGCATCTCACACCTTCAGGATTATCTCTGCCAAATATTGGAAAGATGTGATAAAGGGTCACATTTTATAAGCCTGCACAGCATATGAAGAGAATGAGCCTATGCCAGGGATTCTCTTACGTGTCACTGTGATATAAGATCTGTTTGTGATGCCAATTGCCTAGCAGAAATGTCAACCAAATATCCTCGTTCTGTGCTGTGACCATCCCAACGTCTCTCCTCCACTTGTTACTGGGGAGTCGGAAGCATCTGTTTAGGGAAGAGCCATCTGTTTAGGGAAGAGCGGCCCTCAGGCAGTGATCGAGAACATAAGAGAATCACATGTTCTCGATCACTGCCTGAGGGCCGCCCCCTGTGCCCACCTCAAAGCCACTACTGATTAGTCCTGTAAAGCTTGAAGCATGCAATAATTGGCCAGTGAATGTGTCTGTCAATCTGTTGGGTTGCTCTCCATCCTCACTCCTACAGCCTCCCTTCTCCTGCTATGCCAGGTGCTTGCCCCTGAATAATGGTCTTCAAGGGGACAACTTCAATTGCTTATAAAATTGGGTCCCTTTATCAAATTGTCCTGTAGCTTGGTAGATATGACAGGGAAGGTATGGGGTATTTTCTTGCCAAATATCTTGTAAACAGAATGGAATAAAACAATATTAGTCAGAAATGCATTTTCAAGTTAATTGTTTATAACTTCAGAACTCTTTATCCAATCTTTCTGAAATTTCTCAGAATTAGTAATCTCGTGGAGTGACACAATAGTCCCAGATTTCATGGAAATCAAACAGAATATAAAGAAGCTGTTACCAGGAATATGTATGGAGCTTTTTCTTCAAATCAGTACATTGAATTGTTTTTATAATTGGTTCCCTTTATCCAATAATTTCAAAATGTGGTACACCTAGTGCCGTCCATTAGGTGTACAATTACACCAAGTTTAATCAGAATGTAATAAGAATTAAAAAAAAATATAGCTTGAAATATGTTTTTAAGTGTTTCCCCATTATTTCAAAAACAAAAAATATTTCATTTTTGTTTTCATTATTATTTTTAATTTTTGTTATTACAATAAGGAAAAAGAAAATAAAATTTTCATTTTTGAAATCATAATAACAAAAAGAAATTCCACACCAAAATGCCCCTTATTTATGGTCATGCATTTAGGCAAATGAGCATAATTGTCATTAATCACAAGAGCACATTACTAACTCTAACAAATTAGATAATTGCAATGAATATCACCCTAAATATATTAGGCATTTACCAGGACAACATGCAACATGTTGGGTTACAGTAAATTCCCCCTTCCCTGCCACTCACGTTGCTTTCAGCTAAGTGCAAAGATGCTTTGTGTAATAGGTACCATGAAGAAATTTCGTGTACTATGTTGTGCTGTTGCATTTGATCTGACAAGGTTTTGAATGACAAGCGAATGGTAGGTAGTTAAAACAGCAAGTTTGGAAGCAAAATATTTTGGCCCTTTTTACACGGGCTGCACCTATGCATGAAGACTCAGAAATCTAGGTGTTCATGCATGGGTGCTGTATGTGTAAATCCTGCAGGAGTGGGTGTGTGCGCTCCAGTGCACACGCATCCCCATGCACAGAGGCACTGGAAAAAACTAGGGATGGGCGAACAGACCACGGTTCGTGTTCAGCCGTTCGTGTTCGGCCGTTCGTGTTCGGCCGTTCGGTCATTGAAATCATGCGAGAGCCCGAAATCGAAAGCAGAAGCACCGAAAAATGGAAATTCGTGTGCGTGCGGAGCTGTGTGGTGAGCGTGTGTGTGTTTGACTCAGTTGGTGTGTTTTTGGCTGTGTTTGACTTGTGTGACTTTGTTGGATTGGCTGGCTGTGTGTTTTGGTTTGGTTTGTGTGTTGGGTGAGAGAGAGATCCTTGTTTTAAAAAAAAAGAAAAAAGAAAAATTGAAGAAGGCTGTGGTGAGGACCCCCCAGCTGGGGGTCAACTTGCCAGTGCTGCCACAACCACTGCCACTCAAGGAGGAGGAGGTGGCCGAGGCGGCTTCCCTGGTGGCGGCTACGGCGGCGGCGGCTAGGACTACTGCTGCAGTTGGTGCTGCTAGTCCTGCACTGGTGGCTTACTCCTCGGATGAGGAGGAAGCGGCGGGCTCTGGAGCTGCTGCCAGGTTCGTAAAAAAATGTTTTACTTTGAGGACAAGAAAGGCTCTATCTGTTGGAGAGAGCTCACTGGCGTGCGTGTGGGTGCGTGGGCAGTGGGCATCAGTTGGACACAAACAGTGGGCATCAGCGGGTGGCAGCGGATGTCTGCAACAGTGAGGGAGGGTAGGGTACTGTAGTGCGGTGGGCTTTGGCACGAGCAGCACCCCCACCCAAACATGTGCCAGGCTAGCAAGGGTTCCACTCTCCAGTTGCCTTGCCATCCCATTCCCTATGCATATGCACCCCCA
>QEPC01013643.1:1595346-1612971 GCA_003113815.1 Sphenodon punctatus
AGACTGCCAAGCCAGTGGTCTGAGGCGAAAAGAGATGGTGATTCGGCAGGCTGGCTGCTACTCGAAGCCACTCTCTCCACCCTCCACCCCTGGTGCCTGGAAGTCTGCTCCTAGCTGAGTCAAATTACTTCCCCCTACATTTGGTCTTCCAGTGACCTGACAGACCACGTTTTAGCCACCTGAACACAACCGAATGCGATCCGAACTTAACGAACTGTTCGGCCATTTTGTCGTTCGGTGTTCGGATCTGTTCGGTGTGTTCGCCGTTCGGTGTTCGGTTCCATTTTGTATGTTCGCGTTTGGGTTCGTGTTCGGTTGTCCGAACAGGCCGAGTTAGGGCCCAACACCGAACTACTGAACCGCGTTCGCCCATCCCTAGAAAAAACGGAGGTGCCTCCTTGCGTGGGGATGCATGGGAATGTGTGTGTGGGAGTGTGCACCTATCTACGCCCTCCCTCCATGTAGTGCACATGGATTATGACGCACATGGACCCCCCACCCCCAGTGCCACAGCCCATATAAAAAGGGCCTTAGTTTCACGAACAGTGAGCAGGGGAGTTTTATGGAAATCTAGTAATGCTAAAAAGGAAGGTGTTGCTTATGGACTTTTCAGAAAATATGGTGCAGTAGGGGAATACTGAATTACTGGCAGATTTGGAAGGGACCTTGAGGAGCATCTAGTACAACCCCCCTGCTTGGATAGAGGATAACAACATGCCTCCATATACTGGAGGCTTCCAAATTTGTGTCTACTGAGTTTTGCATTCTTTTGTACAATGTGAATGTATTGATATATTTGCACTGAGTTTCTAGCGAGTTTCCAACAGTTTTACTTTTTCTCCTCCAGCAAAGCTGTGTTCTCTAGCCACAATAGTCATTATCACAGTATAACCCTTTTCCCAATTAGAAAACACATTACTTTACTTTATGAGACACAGTACAATATAAACCAAAGCAACAAGTAAATAAGCTATAATTGCATTGCTGCTCATTCCCGATATACCTAGAAGCAAACTGTTTCCATTGAAAGGGAAGATGACATGAAAGTTCACCTAAGACATTGTACATGTCAACTGAAAAAGTAAGAGAGAAATAGCAGAAGTCTTTTGCTCATTTTCTTTCCATTTCTTTTTTTCCTTTTGCCAAAGTGCAGGGATTTATTTGAATCATTTCTGAAGACTATCAGGCTTTGTTCTTTTCTCATCCTTCTGTCAGGTATCTGTGCTTTTTATAGCTTTCTTTCTATTCTAATATTTCTGCACATTCCACTCTGTCCTTTGTAAAACCAGGTGGCAGGGCAGTTTTCTGATGATTATTGCTTATCTAAAGAGCTGCATTATTTCCTTCTGGTGCTCTCCCAGAAAACAACCATGTTAATTTTGTCTGCTGTTTGTCCATGATGCTCTGGTTATTGGGAATATTAAATATCTGGAGATTTGTCTTGTCAATTATTTGAGTTGAAAATGAAAATTAAGATTTGGGTGTTACCGGAAATAACGTGGGTTATTGTCCAAAAGATGAAAACTATTTCATGATTATTTTTTGGCTATCTTTATATGAACAGACTAAACTTTCCTGCCGCTGACAGACCACTCAGCTTTTTTTAACTTCTGTGACAACAATCTGTTTTGCAAGCATTCAAAGAAATATGGGATAATTACCTTAGGCTACTGAGGGAGTTAATGGTCATGTGAACAGTTAGGCATTAGGTAGTAAGTGACAACACACATAATTAACCCGCTTTCCCTATTTACCTCTGAAGGTAAACTGCTCCACAACATTTATTGATTAGTCAGGAGTACATTCACCTGGAGAAAGGTGCTTCACTTTAAACACTATGTTGAGGTGGAACAAAAATAGAGTTAAAGCTAGTTAAGGTGTTAATACTTCAGAGTGAG
The DNA here is from genome assembly GCA_003113815.1 of Sphenodon punctatus. NCBI lineage: Eukaryota > Metazoa > Chordata > Lepidosauria > Sphenodontia > Sphenodontidae > Sphenodon > Sphenodon punctatus. Next base: position 1,597,245 of record QEPC01013643.1, read on the forward strand.
GGTACATTCACATGCAACAGAGCCCATCTAGGATGGGATGGTGATGGTAAATAATCTCTGGGTAAGTTTTTCCCCAGGTAGTTGACTAGGGCATTAAGTTATTTTGCACAGTTAACCTTATGGAGTTGGGGTGTGTGTGCATTTAGTCCCAGCTTTATTTTATCAGATAGGACCAACCACATGAAATTAAGGTGTTTTACTTGGTAATAGGGATGGGCGAACAGAACCGAGTTCGGAAATTCGGTTTGGAAGTTCGGTTCGGTCGACCAAACTATTTTAGTTCAGTCCGAACTCTGAACTTCCAAACAAAGTTCGGAAATTTAAACCCCATTGAACTAAATGGAATATTATCTTTATGGGATGGGTGAATAGAGCCGAGTTTGGAAATTTGGTTTGGTTCGAAAATTTGGTTCAGAAGTTCGGTTCGGTCAACCAAACTGGTCGAGTTCGATCCTAACTCCGAACTCCCGAACCGCGTTCGTCCATCCCTACTTGGTAATAAATCACCACACACTATCCCAGTCATCCACAGAGTACTGGTTTGATGAAGTGGGTTTCTTACAGGTGGGTGAAAAGGTTAAAATGTAGCAACCTTAAGGTGATAGATCATTGACATGCCTGCCTTGGGGAATGTATAATTTAGGGAACCACTCTTGGGAGAGCTGTCCAGCTGAAGCAGATGTATGCTGAGGAGTATTCAACAACTTTAATACATACAGTAAAAATAATCTCCTTGTACATCAGATTATCCTCAATAGCTGGAGCAGTGGTGTTACTCATTTTTGAATTCTGGACTATTATTATTATTATTATGCATTTATATAGCACAAGCAATGTACCTGTCACTTTACAATTGTAAGAAAGAGACACGGTCCCTGCCCCAGTGGTCTTACAATCTAAGAGAGACAAGGTGGGGAGACAAATCGGAGAGGGGGACAGACAAAGAGACAAGGATACATACATGAACTCATGAGGTCTCAGGTGCATGTGCTTGGCTTAGTTAGGTGTAGTTCCTCATTTAATGTTACACAAGATACGATGATTCAGGATAAGTCAGCAAGGGGGCACTGGGAACGAGGAGCCAGGGAAAGCTTGTTGGAAGAATTGGGTTTTGAGGAGGGATTTGACGATTTAGAGGGAGGGAACTGAGCGAATGTGTTTAGGGAGGGAGTTCCATGTTGGTATATGCAACATCTATAAGTTAATGCCTGCTGTATTAAGAACAGTAATTGATTATAGAGCCACCAGATGGTGCTGCTACGTTTATGTGTACATGGAAGGGAGATGGGGTTTTACTGTTGAATTCCTTTGTGTAACCACTCCTTCTTCCCTTCTCTCTCTTTGTCTCTGACTCCATTTTGCCTTACTACTAGCTAGATGCAACTAAGGATCTGTGCCTTGAAAGCTTAAGTAAAGTTCTGTTTTTAAACCTTCTGCTGCATTTGTCCTTACTGATTGTGAATCAGTTATTACTCTGCAACAGGTTATGGGCACAGACCTCTTCAGGACAGCCCAGAACAACTCTAAAGACTGGAAGTGAGCTGAAAGGAAAAGAGGGCCAAAGAAAACTCCCAGAGGAGGCCTACTAACAGTAAGTGAGCAGAATAACCAGAATCCCAATCTGAGGGGAGGGAAGCAAGCATGGCCAGCAGCTCTGAATTAAAGCTTTCAGTCTGCAAGCTGAATAACACAAACTACCAGTTGTGGAAATTCAAAATAGAAATACTCCTATCCAGAGATGACCAGTGGGAGGTAATTACCACAGACAGACCTGTAGAAAACCCTGAGGTATGGGACAGGAAGAACAGACAGGCAAAGGCAACCATAAGCCTGCTAATAGAAGATGACCAGTTAATCCACATTAGGGAGGAGGCCACAGCAAAGGGCACGTGGAATGCACTGCAGAAGCTGCATGAAAGGACCAGCTTGAACAGTAAGCTGTTTCTCCTAAGGAAACTGTACCAGATGAGATTTGGTAAAGGGAAGGAGATGCAGGATCATATAAATTCAATGCTGGAAGTTGTAGCACAACTGCGAGGCATCGGTGAAGAGATAAAAGACAACCATGTGGCAGCCTTACTTCTCTGCAGCCTGCCTGAATCATACAGTGCCCTCATAAACGCCCTAGAGACAAGGCCTGAGGCAGATCTAACACTGGAATTTGTAAAAGGGAGACTCATGGATGAATTCCAGTGCAAGAAAGAAATCATGCAAGACAATCAGGAACAGGATAATGAGACTGCTCTGAGAATTGCAGACAACAGATTGCACAAGAAGGAAACAAGGGCACGTTTTCGGTGCAAGAAAGAAGGACACCTAAAGAAAGACTGTTCCATATGGAAGGCAGAACAACAAAAGCAATCTCCACAAATGCCTATGCAAAGGGCCAAGGCTACAACCAGTGACACAACCACAGAACAGTGGAGTGAATGTTTTAGAGCAACACAGACCAACTCATCACAGGACTGGTGTGTCGACTCTGGAGCCACAAGTCACATGAGCAGCGACAAGAGCTTTTTCATGGTACTGGACCCAAGCAACAAAGAAGAGATATACCTCGCTGATGGAAGCAGCATCACTGTAGAAGGTATTAGCGAAGGAATTCTAAGTTGCAACAAGCCACACGGAGGCACGCTAGCAATACCGGTAAAGGATGTGCTGTATGTACCTGGCTTAGAGAGAGGACTCCAATCCGTTAAACGCCTAACAGAGAAAGGGCTCACCATCATGTTCTGGGGTAATGAATGCACAATCCAAAAGGGGACAAGGGTCCTGGCCAGAGCCTATGCAGATGGACACCTGTATTGCTTGACTGCAACCAAGGAACAAACAGTTGAAATCAGCACAAGCTCAACTGAGATGCAGGAACAAACCCAATCACCTACAGATGTTGAAATCAGAAGATATACCAGGGAAAATAAAGGCAAATCACCCATCCACCTGTCCTACAAAGCAAGTGCCGACAGACTGTCTGAGCCATCAACATGGGAAGACGTCTTACAAACGTCAGAAGAGGAACACAACAAATGGACAAAGGCAGCTACAGAAGACATGGTAGCAGATGCCTTGACAAAATCTTTAGCAGTAAAAAGCGCCACCAAAAGCTACTAGGTAAAATGGGTTTAGTAGGTTAAATTCTGTCTGTTGAGAATGGGTTTTGGTATATGCAACATCCATAAGTTAGTGCCTGCTGTATTAAGAACAGTAATTGACTATAGAGCCACCAGATGGTGCTGCTAAGTTTATGTGTACATGGGAGGGAGATGGGGTTTTACTGTTGAATTTCTTTGTGTAACCACTCCTTCTTCCCATCTCTCTCTTTGTCTCAGTCTCCATTTTGTCTTACTACTAGCTAGATGCAACTAAGGATCTGTGCCTGGAAAGCTTAAGTAAAGTTCTGTTTTTTAAACCTTCAGCTGCATTTGTCCTTACTGATTGTGAATCAGTTATTACTCTGCAACATTCTAGGCATGGGGGGCTGCCAGGGAAAAGGGGCAGATGCGTTCTGAGGAGTAGGGCAGCTGTGAGCAGGTGAGAGTGGTGGCAGAGGTGGAATGGAGCTCCTGCGCAGGAGTGTAGCTGGAAATGAGTGCTGAGAGATAGGGGAGAGCAAGGCCATGAGGAGCCTTGTAGGTAAAAACCAGGAGTTTGTGCACAATGCATTCAGGAAGAGGGAGCCAGAGGAGAGAGGAGAGGAGGGGCTGTACGTGGTCAAAGCGGCAGGCAAGGTGGATGACCTTGGCAGCAGAGTTATGAACAGAAATGAGAGGAGCAAGGTGAAAGAGAGGAAGACCAGTGAGAAGGTATTTGCAATAGTTGAGATGAGAGATGACCAGGACATTGACAAGGGTTTTAGCAGAGGAAACAGTGAGGAAAGGATGGACCTTAGCAATGTTGTGCAGAGAGAAGTGACAGGATTTGGCAACAGAATCAATCTGAGGTTTAAAGGAGAGAGAGGAGTCAAAGATGAACCTGTGGCTACATGCCTGAGGAATAGGCTCGATGTTGACTCCACCAACGAAGACAGAGAAGGGAGAGCGAGAGGAAGGATTAGGGGGGAAGATGAGGAGTTCGGTTTTAGCCATGTTAAGTGTGAGCTGACAATGAGACTTCAAGGCAGAAATGTCAGAGGCAGTTAGTGTGTGAAGCAAGACTGGATGTAGGGAGAGAAGGGTGTGTGGAGAGATAGAGTTGGGTATCTCAGCATAGAGATGGTACTGAAAGCCATGAGATTCAATGAGTTTACCTAGGGACAGGCTGTATAGAGAGAAGAGAAGAGGGACAAGGATGGAGCCTTGGGGAACTCCAACTGAGAGGGGAAGAGAAGTAGAGGAGGCACCAGCAAGAGACATATTGAAGAGGACAGAGGTAGGAAAAGAACCAGCTGAAGACTGAGCCACAGAAACCAAGGGAGTGGAGGGAGTTGAGTAAGACAGAGTCAAAAGCAGCAAAGAAATCAAGGAGGGCAAGGACTGAGTAGAGGCGATTGGATTTTGCTAAGAGAGACTAAATAAAATGTGTGGTGTACTCAGATAATTTGCAATGATTTTATCTATCAAGATTCTGCTCTTGGTTACACTATTGTAGATTGAATGTCACACTGTAAACATGAGTCTAGAAAGAGTGTGGTTATCATGTTGGTCCCAGCTGGAAGAGATGGAGACAAAGTAATGCAGATGATATGTCTTATTGACAGAAGTTGGTTCAATAAAAGACATCATCTGAACTACTTTGTTTCCATCTTTTACGTTTGGGATCAGGATCAACACAGCAACCACATGTCCTTTCTATAGACTACAATGGAAGATATCAAAATTTGCCACTTGAAATGGAAACTTCATAACCTGAAGAAGAAGGAAGCCACACTCTACAGTGACATCTATTTTCTGAGCAAATGCAAAAAAGAGAACATCATTCTCACAGGACTGACTATCTCCTACAATCCTTTGGCAACTACATACAAATCAAAATAGGCTGACTAACTACGTAGAAGAACCTCAGAAAAACTGAGGAACTAGAGCTGCATCGGGTACTAAAATTAGTGCCCTTAGGTAATGCCTGCATTTTTCGGCACCCAGTGGGCTACCTGAGGACTAAATGGATGCCTGAGTCCCAATAATGTGAGCATTCCCCAAAGAAACTGACAAGCCCTGACCGGGAGCACTGCAGAACCTGGCTCTGCTGCACTCCAGCTCGGGGTTGTCAGTTGCAAAGTCAGGCCAGGACTTTTCCCACACAGCAGTCTGATAGGTGCTGTTGCCATGAAGCTGCTTTTGAAACTGACAAGGGCCATCCAAGAGTGCTGTGGAGCCTTGCTCTGCAGTGATCTCAGCCGGGGCCTGACAGTTTCAAAGGCCAGATGACACCTCCCCCACCCCCCACAACACCTTTAAGAGGAGTTTCCTTTGAAACTTAAACCCCGCAACTGGGACTGCAGTGGGCCTGGGCTCTGCAGTAGTCCCTACTGGGGCCTATCACTTTCAAAGGCCAGCCAGTGTGTTCAAGCAGCTCGTTGGATCCCATTGGGGCATCAGTGGTGCCTGAATGGGGCTGGGTCAATTCAGGCACCCCAGGTTTGTTGGGGTTGCCCAAATTGTCTGGTGCCTGGTTGCAGCTCTATGAGGAACCACTTATTACACCAAACATACTCCAGAAGGGACCAGCTGAAAAAGGAAGTCACAGAAGTTGGTCCAATAAAAGATATCTGAACTACTTTGTCTCCATCTGTAGACGTGAGATTGACATTTGACCCTTAGGGTGCTTTCCGATGTTACGTGGGAAAGGCGAGAGCTTGCGCAATCATGACAGGGCATCTTTAGACATAACGCTGTTCAGTGTTCTGTAACACAGGGTGATTTCAGACGTTACGTTTGTCTGAAATCACCACAGACAACCTCAGGCAACCGCAGGGGGTGATGAATGGAGGTGAACATCTGTTTGCACGCATCCAGATGTTCACCTCAGTCAACCACCGCCCATGGTGAATCTAACCACGCTTTGTTCTCCCGCACCATGGCGGCGAACGAAACGTGGTTATGGGGAATCCGGAACGTGTTGAAGGAAAAGTAACATCTGTTACCTTACCTCCACTGCATTCGGGGGTCCCGGTGGTGGGTGGCAGGCGGCAGCAGCAGCCAGATAGGCCGCTGCAGCTGCCTGTCTCGGGAAGGGCGTGCGGTCAGGGAGCGCAGGGGGCGGGGCCGTACGACTGCACGCTGCGTTGCACGTCTCCGCCCCCTCTGGAAGGGGGAGTGCCCCTTTAGACGTTATGGCCGGGCACTTTCACCACCGGCCGTGGTTCGGCGGTCCCCACGTCCGGGGCGAAGGGGGGAATGTCTGTTGGCTCCCCCCTTCACTCCCAGCCATGGTCCGAACCACCCCACGACCCGTGGTGAAAGCGCCCGGCCATAACGTCTGAAATCACCCACAGTGTTCTACTGTTACAGTGTTTAGACATACCGTCAACACAGTGTTCACCCCAAACACTGATTAAACTGTCAAGACCAGGCAGTGTTCACTTCCAGTGTTTGGGGAGAACTATCTCAGCTTCCCAAATATATGAATCCATGGGTGTTTTTACACACACATTTCTCCTGCATGTTTGCTGTTACATCCTGAACTTTGTGTGTGTCTAAATCACTCACCCAGATCTTAAACATCTGGCTCTTCGAACTTCTGCATAGATCTTCTCCCAGAACATTTGTGTGTTAAAAGTTCTCCTGGTAAACTGCTTTGCTCCAGGCAGCTGTGGTCACTTGGTTTCCATGGCAGCCCCTCACGTCTATAGCTGTGGCTAATTTAGGCTGCCTCAGGGCAGTGTTTGTGTGAAGAATACATCCAGGAACTGCCTCAGGGCAGTGTGTGTGTGTGTGTGTGTGTGTGTGTGTGTGAGAAGAATGCATCTGGGACTTATTTGTGGACTTGTAAACCCAGAAGATTGAAAGACCAGCTCTTTAAGGTGTGTGTAAAAATGCCCAAAGGGTCTTATGGAAATTTTTAACAGAGATTCCTTGCTGGCTCTGCTCCACAACCTGTACCAAAGGCAGAAAATCTGAATAGTGTATTATTTATTTATTTATTTAATTAATTAAAAGATTTATACCTTGCCCCTCCTGCCAGGCAGCCCAGGACGGCTAATAAAATCTTGGTGAATAAGATTGTTAGACTAGGACTGGGAAGACAAGGGTTCAAAACCTGGCTTAGCCATGAACTCACTGGGGGGGGGCTTTGCCAAGTCACCATCTCTCAGCCTCAGTTCCACATCTGTAAAATGGGGATAATAACAACTTACAAGGTTGTTCTGGATGCAAACTAGATAAGGATTGAAAACCATGTAGGACACTGATGATGCATACATGGTAAATGATAATGAAAGAAGCAGTGTACTCAAAGGGCACAGTATAGCAGGCAAGAGCTTCTGTTCCTAGGGTGTCATTCACATCTAGCTGCTCTTTACAGCCACCCTAAAAGTGATAATAGGAATCATGAGAGAGTCCTTACTTGATATTCATCTGGATAAAAGGACATCAGAAATCCTGTGTGGGCAGACTGAAATTTCTTCTTGTATTGATATGTGATATGAATATAGATCCTCCTGACTGAAGTCAATGCAAAGACTGTCTTTGACTTTATAGGTATACAAGTGATATACAAGTAACCAAAGCAATCAATAGTCAATATCAGACATTCTGTGGCATTTTCCACCCCCACCCCACAGTTATGTATAGCCTCCTGTGTTCCTGGTACAATCTAAAGCACAGATGCAACAGGAACGGAAGAAAGGGATGCATTCTGAACAGCACTAGGATTAAAATGGAGACGTATTCAACTAGTATATCGCAGAGAGAGAGAGGAAAACTGCAGCCTGTGTTTTCTACCTGTGTTATTTAATCAGTTGAGTGCAATGCAGGACAGGACCTCTAGGGCTCCCTGTTGTTGCATTTTTCACTGGGAATGCTTTGTCATTTTGTATGACTTACAGAATAGGGCCATACCAGTGCATTTCCCCACAAATGGACTGTGTGCTATAACTCCAAGGACATTGAAAGAGATGAAAAAGGCATTAATATAGAAAGACAAGTATGCAGTGCAGCAGAATAGGTATCAGTATTAACTGCTGTAAATACAAAGCTATTCACCAGTGTGACAAATCCTACAGAATGATCATAATAGACCCGATCAGAATTTGCTTCAAAAGAAAAAGTGTTCAAAGTTCTGAATGAAATAAAAATCACTCAAAGTATAAGAAAGAGAAGAGACCGTGTTATCCAGAGCACTGTCTTTTTGAAATACAAACAGAGGGGAAATGCTATCATTGCAAGCAACAATGTCTGTCAAAAGAATTGGTCTGGCAATTCACACTCACTAAGCAAAAGTATTAAGTAGAGCTGTTTTAGAGGGAAATTTTCATTGTAACTCTGAGGAAAGAATGCAAACAACAACCAATATATTAAAACAAAGTGAAGTCAAAGTAGATCCTAGGGGAGAAATTAGAAAGCCCCTTCCCAATGTAGACTGATCCAAGCAGAAAACACTGCTATTAAACCATGTAAATGTTTCAATTCCTGGTATTCCAGTGTACTCTTCCAAAGATTTTATGATGTGACCCTATCAATGGGTAATTTCAGAAGTTACGCGATCACGGTCAACCACGGACAATCCCCTGTGGTGGTGGATGGTCGCATAACGTCTGGTTGCTCGCCACCAGACGTTCACCACGGTCAACCACCAGCGGTGAGCAAAATAACCACGCTTTCGAGGATGGTCCGGGCACCATCTCCAAAAGCGTGGTTAATTGAACCAACCACGGCCCGGAATCGGCGGCCAGTAATGTCTGTTACTGCCGCTGATTCCAGGCCGTGGTCCAAACCCCGGAACGGAATCAGGCGCAGCTGCAATTGGCTGCTGCAATGGGCGGCCGGCCCGGGGAGTGTGGGGGGGCTGGGCCATGCTGGCGCACATGGCTAGGGATGGGCGAACACGGTTTGGATGTTCGGAGTTCGGACCGAACTCAGTCTGTTCGGACATCCGAACCGAACGTCCGAACCGAACTCTCGAACGACCGAACAGTTCTGTCGTGTTCGGACGAGTTTGGATGAGTTCAGAGGCAGGAAAACCTCTTTCCAGGGCCGAAAAGTAGGTTTCGGTTTCATTTCGGTTTCGGTTTCGTTTTGGTTTTGGTTTCGATTTCATTATTTTTGAATGTTTGGCCAACTTTGGCCAAACCGAACTTGGCTGAACTGAACCATCGAATCCGAACTCGGGTTTCAAACCGAACGACTGAATATCCGAACATACGAACCGCGTTCTGTTCGCCCATCCCGATGCGCGGCCCCTCCCCCGATTCCCTGCCGGAATCAGCCGGCTCATCTGTTGATGGGCCCTTGTGATTCCGGCGGGGAATCAAAAGGTGATTCTGTGATGGGGCCAATAGGCGCCCCGTCATGTCTGAAATCACCCAACGTTTAGTGTCGGCACCAGTACTTAGCACCTGGGTAATAATTCCCACTGGCTGTTTTTATACATTCATTCATCTGGAGCAAACACCTCTAAGTCTGGACTTAAGTGTTTGTATAAACATTGATCCCCGTACGAATAACTCCAGATTCTGGTTTGAATCTGGAGGTTATATGTCCTCATCCTCATATTTTTGAGGATTTATTTACTCTGAACTTAAATAAGTCCAGAACAATGAATACGTATGTGTAAATGGTTATGCTAGACTGGAATCTACCCCTGCCATAGAGAACTGCTTAATGCTTATTCTGGATTAGTGCTTATTCTGGAATATTAATGATTGTGTCAACAGTTATCCCTGAATGACAACTCCGGAATGACAAATTCAGACTTACAACTACTTCGAAATAATTGTACACGTGTAGAAGCAGCCAGTGAGGTGAATGGGTCTCACACCTACACTAAGGATTGCCATTGGTGCTAAAAAACTAGTCATTCTGCCCAGGCGTACATGCTCTAATTTTGTCTGCTAGATGCCCATGTATAATAATGGTTAGGGTGTTCAGTTCGTTTTCATTGTTTTAATTACTAAAACAAATGAAGCCCCATTCATTTTAGTAATTAAAATATGAAAATGGATGAATAAGCAAACAATTATCATTTGCTTTCATACATTTTCATTTTAAAAATAAAATTAAAAAAGTAATTAAAAAAACCCTGTGAATGCATAAAATGCCTGTTCAGCACATGTACACCCTTTCCCAAAATGGCACTGGCAGCATTGGCACCATAGAATCGGTGGCCCATCTCCTAGTGGGACTGAGCTGCCAGGAGCATATTACACCTGTGCTCCGCTCTCTGAACTGGCTGCCAGTGGTTTTCCGGGCCCGATTCAAGGTGTTGGTTTTAACCTATAAAGCCCTAAATGGTCTGGGCCCTGCCTATCTGCAAGACTGCCTCACTCCCTGTGTCCTGGATCATCCCCTGCGGTCGTCCGGGGACGCCCTGCTCGAATTCCCCCAAGTTTCTCAGGTGGCCACGCAGGAGAGGGCGTTCTCGGTGGCCGCGCCTATGGAACTTCCTTCCGGCAGGTGCCCAGCTGGCCCCGGACTTCCTTTCTTTTTGGAAAAGTTGTAAGACCTGGCTGTTCCGCCAGGAATTTGGTGGGGGAGAAGGATGATGGGTGGGCGTTTTTCCTTTCCTGTTTCCTCCTTGTATGTGTTTTAATAGTTTGTTTTTACTGTTGTAAGCTGCCCCGAGCTGCCTGTGGCAGGAGGGGTGGAGTAATAAGTTTTTAAAATAAATATAAATAAATACATTTTGGAAAAGGCAGCCAGTCTGTGAATGCACAGACTGGCTGCCCTTTTCCAAAATGGTGCCAACTCTGCTGGTGCTATTTTAGGAAAGGGCATGCATGTGCAGAATGGCCCTGGCAGCCATTTTGCACCCACACGAGCAGTGATTTTGATTTTTTTTTTCTATTTTTAATTTTTAAAATAATTTTTAAAATCACTGAACATCTTCACCATTTAAAAAATAATTAGGACACTGAAAAACAGTAGGGTCATTTATAAAAACCCCTGAAAATAAAGGGGTTTTAAACAAATGAAAACAAAAATGAAAATTAAAATGGTAGAGGTGTCTTCTGCACACCCCTAGTGATGCTAGCTGAACATTTAACAAGGCACTGTGGTTTTCTGAAAAACTGTCTCTCAGGCAGTTTGCTCCATGTTGTGCCAAGCAAGTGGGTGTTTTCAGATGAATGTGGAGGCAGCCAGCCCCAGAGCTGCTCTGTGGGTGTACCCCTGCGTCTGACTGCCTCCAGCCCCACCTGGGTCTGGTTCAGACAGACCAGGCAGTGACCTTCCCCCACACCAGAGAGTTGCAGGCAATTACCCAATGATCTAGACTGGTGCCCGTAACTCTATAAGGTTGTCCAGGGCAACGGCCAACTAGAAGCAGAGCAGCAGCATGGGTCAGCACATCAGACAGACCGCTGCTCTGCTTCAGGCTGATGCCCCGAGTTTGGCCAGCCTACTCCACTGGTGGCAGCCCATCCATCTAAAATCACCCAGTGTAAAGGAGATAAGGATTGCAGCTATGACACCAGCCCCTCCTGGCCGTCCTGTTCCTTGCAAGACAAGACAAACAATTCCTGAACTCTCATGAGTGGACAGCACAATTGTCATGTGAGCCTTTATATTAACCCACAAATACTCAAGCCATTTGATCCGTAATAAATTATTGGAGGTTTGAGACAAAAGTGGTTGCAGAAGAGAAGAAATGGCCATCCAAGGTATCTCTGCAGAAGCTACCTACTTCATGGTATATAAATGTATATAAATAATTATATTAAATGGTTATTTATTATTATTATTATTATTTTATTATTATTATTATTATTTATTTATTAATGATGGCTCAATTGCTGATGAATTCCAGTTCCAGGGGACAATGCATTGCTGTATCCTATTTAGGCAGCAAAGCATCAGAAAAAAATGTGGAACACAAAAATTCACATACTACATAACAACAAAAAACTCCTGCCAATAACAGTTAACATTTGTAGTATTGCTATTCACATGTACATGCTGTTGAGCTGTTCAGCATTTATGACTGCTGTATGTATAAGATACAGTTGTAAAACTGCAAAATTTGCTACTTATAAGCTGAGAGAGACACTATTTAAATAAGAAATCCAGCGTGTCATTACAGACAAAAGGCTAAAAAACCAGTGCTTAGAATTGTCAGGTATTCTCAGCCAATGGGGATCAAGAAATCTACATATTTCCCATGAGGCAGAGGGAAACAAAATTGGGTTGGATTAGGCCTCTTTTATATTAAAAGGTGAGGAAGGATACAACATTCAGCTGGACTAAATAAAAGAGAGGAGTGGGGTTTTTTGTGTAGGGAACAAAGTTAGATTGAGTGTTGAAGTCTTCCTGACTAGGGATGTGCAAACACGGGGGTGTTTGGTGTTCAGCCCATTCGGGGTTCGGCCAAACACAAAGCCGTTCGGTTTGGCCTGTTCGGCCCAAACGGATTTGGGGGGGCCAAACCTGTTCTTGCGGAGGGGGGGCTGTTTATTCTCCCCCCTTCCCCTCCAGGCGGTGCAGGTGGAAGGGGTGCCAGGGAGCCCCTCCCCCCCCACCCTGCCCAACCTTGTAATTTTTTTTAAACCCACCCACAGGATTGCCCTACCTGGTGGTGCCGGGGCTCCGTCCCTGGGTCTGGTGGCAGTGGGTCCGGAGGCAGCAGCGCTCCGGAGCACTTCAGGTTGCTACTAGGCCTTCCGGGTCAAACCGGCACCACCAGGTAGGTCGGGCTCTGGGTCTGGCAGTGGCAGAATCCATCAGCAATTTTTTTTTCTTTTTATCCTCCTTGTAATGAATGGCTTTATATGTTTTAATGTTTAAATGTTGTTATAAGCCACCCCGAGGTGATGTGTCAGGAGGGGTGGGGTATAAAGTTTTTATAAATAAATAAATAAAATAAATAAATAAATAAATATCCCCTCCCCCCCTTTCCCCTAAGGGTCAGCGTGGGTTACAGTATATAAAATAATACATAAAATAAAAACACATACATAAACCATTTAAAAATCCCCTATCACCAGCCTCCCCCAAAACGTATCCCCACAGGTCAAATAAAAAGGTATTAAACTGCCTCCAAAAAATGCTCAGCCTCCTATACGACACCAAGAGCCTTTTTTTGTTCACCTTCCTATAATTTTGCAAAACTAAATAAGCATCTATCACGACTGCAAACATACCTGCTATGCAAAACTGAAAGAAATGTCCCAGTATGGGTGAAAACAGACATGACGCTAACCACCCTTTAACCCCCCTTGGTGGTCATTTATGCATGTTTCAGGCTGCATAGGGCACCAATACAGCCCTGCAACATGCATAAATAATCACCAAGGGTGGTTAAAGGGTGGCTAGTGTCATGTCTGTTTTCACCCACAGTCATGAAAATGACTAAATCAAGCTATCAATTTTCTTTTAATTAAGAAACAAACAAGAGGAAATCACTAAAAGCTTTTCTCTCATGAAAGAGTGTACTCCCTCCTCTCCCCCTTTATTTTCTTTGACCGATTTGTGGAAATGTTGTATCATATCTGCTTGCTTTAGTAAGAGAAAATAAAATGTGACTGTATTTTATTCATGTTTCATGCTGCAGAAATGGAAAAGGCAGAAGGAGCCCAGCTTGACTCTCAGATCCAAGCTGAGTTTGCAGTTGTGATAGCTGGAAACAATAACATTTCACTTGTAAAGTGAGCAAATTTGATCTGGTAATTGTTAAGAGGTAACCATGGGAACCACGCAGTGCAGTTTGGTGTTACCTTTCAGTATGTAATCATGCTGTAAACCTGTATTGCTGCCTGAAAATAATTTGAAGAATCACAACCATAGTTTCATGTGTGGTATTATTTTCCACCAGCAGGAATGTTACTTAATTTTCCTTCAGATTACTAACAAGTTGTGGGATAGGAGTGTATGTATATGTGTGTGCATGTGAAGGGGGCAAACAGCAGGGTCAATGTGGAGTCAGGAAATTCTATTTTAACAGGGTTGCACAAGCAAAAAATGTGGACGCTATTGGCCAAGAACCCCTCAGACTCTCTCCCGGCTTTGCTTCTTTGCTGCTACAATTTAAAGACCCAGTGTACATAACCTAAAGAGTAAACACTCCACCTTTATTTTCTCCTACGTAAACATTTTTTAAAGGTTTAATGTGCAGCTACAAAATATAGATCCAGAGAAGTTGCTGGCTTCACTACATGCTGACTTCCAGACTGGAGGATGGTTTTGTCCCAGTGGTTGATTTTACCAAGTGCCAGATAGGTTGACTCTTGTTCAGTAGTTAAGGATCCTTCCTGAACAACACGTTTATCTCCATTCACCAAGTCTGTGGTAGGTGTACATTGATAGTGGGCTCACAAAGCAATTCAGCTGTGTCTGGAACTAGTTGAAGATGCCTCTTTCTTCTGTCCTAAATACCTGGATAAGCCACAACCAGTCGTTATTTAAAGTGTGGCTATTATATCCCTATAAAGATTCGAAAAAAGTTGCTAATTACATGCCCATCAGAATAATGGAAAGAGTAATTATCCTTATTGTGCTTAGTGACATTGAAACCTCTATTATTCTGTGATTGGAGCTGCATAATTATAGATAATTGCAGCAACTGTATTGTCTGTTCAAATATAACTCTACAATAATTACCGCATTTTAATTAAACATGTTTAGGATTTAAAGGGAAATTCTTTTGGTGTATCATACTAAATAGAAACTCTGTTTTGATGAAAAAAATGATCTACTTTGCTAACTCTCTGCTGGTTCAACACATTGCTTATTGATTTTCAGTTTTCATGAACTCACTTGTCCCAGTCACCCAAACCAGGTTAGAAAATAAAAATTGACTTAAGTCTGCATGACTGTATTTGATGGGAAATCGAGATGGAGGGTATTTTCAGACGTGACGGGGCCACTTACAATAAAGTCATCCCCCGTCGGGACAACCCCGTTGCGCCCTAACAGATGTGCCAGGGTCGTCCCAGCAGGGAATTGGGGAGGGAGCGGGGCCGCACGGTGCAACGTGCGGCCGCACGGCCCCACCCCCTCCACGCTCCCCGTCGTCCGCCCTCTGGGCAGACGGGCATGTGGCGGGGCCAATGCAGCCGCAGCGTCTGGCTGAATCCGTCACGGCTCGGAATCCCGCCGGTGCTTCCGGGCCGTGGCGACCGACCAGACGTTACTTTTCTTTGATCCCCACCAGGGATCACTTTCACCACGCTTCCCGGGGAATTGGTGTGGCTAGCCAGGGAAGCGTGGTTGAAACTGATCCCATGTGGGAATTGAACGTGGCGAACATCTGGCGGCCGCCAAACAGACGTGTGAGTCACAGTGACCACAGGTGGGTATTCATCGTGGTTCACTGTGATCTCGTAATGTCTGAAAATACCCAATTACTCTGACTATATTTTTCTCTTTGAGGTAAGCCTGCCTTCCCTCCTTCCTCTCCTCCTTCAGGTGCAGGTCTTCTCTCAGGCCGTTTTTAGACGAGCGCGGCGGCGCCCGCGCTTGTTTCTTTAAAAAGCCGGCAGCTCGTTCTACACGAGACGCTGCCGCCGAATACGCGCATGCGCGGCCGACGCGCATCCATTTCCGTGCGCGAACTGACCGGGTCGGCGATCGAGGCTGGTCAGACGCGGCTGGAAATGGATGCGCGTCGGGCCGCACATGCGCGTATTCGGCGGCAGCGTCTC
>QEPC01013643.1:1613311-1652642 GCA_003113815.1 Sphenodon punctatus
TCACCCCATCACGCCATATCAGACGTGCCGGGGGGATCCCGGTGGGGAATCCGGGAGGGGGCAGGGCCGCGCAACGCAGCATGTGGCTGCATGGCCCCGCCCCCTCCATGCACCCCGCCGACCGCCCTCCGAGGAGACGGGCAGGCGGCGGGGCCAATGCAGCCGCTGCATCTGGCTGAATGCATCACGGCCCGGGATCCCACCGGTGATCCCGGGCCATGGTGAGTGGCCCGACGTTACTTTTTTTTGGTCCCTGCCGGGGGTCCATTTGACCACGCTTCCCAGGACATTCCCCCGGCTAGCCCGGGAAGCGTGGTTCAAATTGACCCCTTGTGCAGATTGACCGTGGCGAACATCTGGCGGCCGCCAAACAGACGTTCGAGGCACAGTGACCACAGGTGGGTATTCACCGTGGTTCACTGTGATCTCGTAACGTCTGAAAATACCCATAGTGTAGTTAAAAACATAAAAGTCTACTTTTATGAGAGCCCCTTGGATGGCCATTTCTTCTCTTTTGCAACTACTTTTGTCACAAACCTCCAACCACTTATTACAGAGCAAATGGTTTGAGTATTTGTGAGCTAATAAAAAGACTCGCATGACAATGGTTCTGTCCACTCATGAGAGTTCAGGAATTGTTTGTCTTGTCTTGCAAGGAACAGGAGGGGTTGGTGTTATAGCCGCACCCCTTCTCTCCTTTACACTGGGTGCTTTTAGATGGATGGGTTGCCCTGGTGCTGGGTGCACCAGCCTGCTTCACCCCCAGGTGGCCCATCCATCTAAAAGCGGCCCGACAGATGCTGTAGAGGAGCAGGCTGTGCCTACTTGGTGGCAGCCTCACCGGCAGTGCTCTGGAACATACCGGAGTGCCACCAGAGGAGTAGGCTGGCCAAACTCGGGGCACCAGCCAGAAGCAGAGCAGCAGTCCATCTAATGTGCTGACCCATGCTGCTGCTCTGCTTCCAGTTGGCTGTTGTCCTGGAGAACCATATATTTATTTATTTATTTAATTTATTTATTTAAAGACTTCTACCCCACTCCTTCCAGCCTTACGGCAGCTCGGGACACCTATAGAGTTACAGGCGCCAGCCTAGATTGTTGGGAGATTGCCTTCAGTTCTCTCGTGTAGGGGAGAGGCACTGCCAGGTCTGTCTGAACCTGACCCAGGTGGGGCTGGAGGTAGTCAGACATGGGGGTGCACCCACAGAGCAACTCTGGGGCAAGCTGCCTCCACATCCATCTTAAAAGTGTTGGTGGAGACCATCAACCATGTGGCTCCCAAGCATCTGCTCCTGAACTTCCAAAAATGCAGGTCCCCGTGGTATACAGAGGAGCTGCGGTGGATGAAGCAGGAAGGGCAGCAGTTAGAGTGATGATGGTGTCCCTCGCATACTAAAGTTGACCGATTGCAGCATAGAGTCTGGTTATGTACCTATGCCGTTGCGGTGTGGGCACCAAGGTTTTCTTTGCTGCCCTCATTGCATCTGCTAAGTCCCACCTGGTGGAGCTTTTATGGGTGGTGAGGAGGCTGGTCAGTCCGGCCTCCCTCCACCTGGATCTAGAGTCATCAAATGCCTGCTGTGATTTGTTTGTGGACTTTTTTGTGGATAAAATTGCTCAAATCCACCAGTTTTGACACAACATTTTTAGCAGTAGATGAGTCAGAGGCAGTAGAAGCCCTGTCTTGTCCTGTTTTGTGGGATGAATTTCAGAATGTGCCACCCTTGGATGTGGGGGATGCTCTTGGGACTGTTCAAGCCACTTATTGGGAATTAGATCCATGCCCATCCTGGCTGGTTAAGGCTAGCCGGGAGACATTAGGGCCGTTGCTGGCAGGGATTGTCAATGCCTCCCTTGGGGAGGACAGGGTGCTGGACTCTCTTGAGGAAGCTGTGGTGTGGATCCTGCTCAAGAAACCATCACTGGATGTTGATGTCCTGTCCAGCTATCAGTCAGTCTCTAACCTTCCCTTTTTAGGAAAGGTTATTGAACAAGTGGTGGCTCGGCAACTGCAGGAGCATCTGGACCAGGTCAATTTTCTTGATCCCTCATAGTCTGGCTTTCATCCGGGTTATGGCATGGATACTGCGCTTGTGGCCTTGGTCAACGACCTCTCCCATGAGTTGGACTAGGGTCGTACGACCCTGTTGATCCTGTTAGATCTCTCAGCTGCATTTGATACCGTTGACAATGAGTTGTTGGTGACTTGGCTGCAGGACCGAGCAGGGATTGGTGGGACCATCCTTGAATGGTTCTGCTCTTTCCTGACTGGAAGAACCCAGCGTGTGGTCCTTGGTGATTTTTCATCTTCTCTCCAGGATCTCACATGTGGGGTCCCGCTGGGTTCAATCTTGTCCCCTCTCTTATTCAATGTGTATATACAGCCTTTGAGGGAGGTTATCAGGGAGTTTGGTACCTATGCCATTGCATCCTCTAAGTCCCACCTGGTGGAGCTTTCTGGGTGGTGAGGGGGCTGGTCAGTATGCCGACAAGATGGAGGTGATGGTTGTGGGGAAAGCCACGGGAGTGGTGACCCCCATCATTGATGGGGTCCGTCCTCCCCTGGTATCTCAGGTTCGGAGTCTGGGGGTGCTTCTGGATCCGCAGCTCCACCTGGATGTCCAGGTGGATGTTCAGCTATGGTGAAGGGGAAATTCCTCCAGTTACATCTGGTGCATCAGCTTAGGCCGTAATATGTCTTGGACTCTGATCTGGCCATGATTGTCCATGCTTTTATTACTTCGAGACTGGACTACTCTAATGCACTCTATGTGGAGCTACCCTTGGTGTTGGTTTGGAGCCTGCAGCTGGTGCAGAATGCGGTGACTCATCTCCTAACGAGCACATTACACCAGTGCTTCGTTCTCTGCACTGGCTGCCGATAGTCTTCTGGCCCCAATTCAAGGTGTTGGTGTTGACCTTTAAAGCCCTAAGCATCCTATGGCCCACCTACCTGCAGGACCGCCCCATCCTCTGGGTCCTGGATCAGTCCCTGCAGTAGGCCGGGTGCGCCCTCCTTGAGGTCCCCCGGGTTTCTCAGGTGTCGACCTTGAGGATGGCTTTCTCTGTGATTGTTGTGCAAACTGTGACCTCCCTCCCATTGAAGATCCACTTGACCACTGACCTCCTCTCTTTCCATAAACAAAGTAAGACCCAGCTGTTCCACCATGCATTTCCTGAGGGAGATGGGGTGGGTGGGTTGGGTTAGGGAGAGGTAGGGGGTTGAATTGTTTTTATTTTATTTTAATTGTATTTGATATTTGTTTAAATCTGTTTTTAACATGTTGTTAGCCGCTCCAAGATGCTTTTAGCAGGAGGGGGCAGCATAATTTTTTAAATTAGAAATATAAATAAATAAAATAAATAAAAACACCCACTTGCTAGCACAACATGGAGCAAACTGCCCGAGAGACAGTTTCTCAAGTTCTCCTCCTTTGCTTCTCACATCACAGTCACCCTTTTGGGAGCTATGCCCATATACTGGGATCTGAAGAAGCTTTTAGGCATTTGCATGCAATTGTCCCTTTGGAGAGGTAGAGACCAGAGTTGTGACATCTGCTTATTAAGCACCCAGGCCTATCCTTCTCCCCACTGCCAATCCAGAGCTACAGGGCAGAGGTGGAGGGGGCAGCATAAGGTGAGGGGTCAATGCCTGGCCATGCTTTTTCTTCATGAACCCATCTTCTCCAACCACACGAATAACCCATATCAGAGGAGTGTGCTGCACTCCTCCATTTTGGGTTCTTCCTAAATCTGCACTTCCAATTTTGGGAACAGGGAACATTGGGTGATTTCAGATGTGAAGGGGCTGGTAGTGGCCCTGTCACAGAATCACCCGGTGATTCCCCACCGGGATCACACCGGCACGTCCAACAGATGTGCTGGTTGATCCCGGTGGGGAATCGTGGAGGGGGCGGGACTGTGTGGTGCAATGTGTAGCCGCATGGCCCCGCCCCCCCATGCTCCCTCACCACCCACCCTCCTGGGAGATGGGTGGGCATCACGGCCATTGCAGTCGCAGCGTCTGCCCGCATTGACCATGGCCCGGAATCCTGCCGTGGATTCCGGGCCGTGGTAGCCATCCAGATGGGACGGGCCCCTTCATCGCGGCGTGGAATCACATTCACCACGCGATCAGGGCCGGCCCCGCCGAGACCGCTGATCGCGTGGTGAATGTGATTCCCTGTCGCGATTGACGGGGGTGAACATCTGGGGGGGAACGTCTGTTCCCCCCAACAGACGTGATGAGACCTTGCTCACCCGGTGGGAATCCACTGTGGTTGAGCGTGATCTTGTCACGTCTGAAAATACCTATTGTCTACTGGGAATGTTAGGGGGTCACACCCAGATGGGAAGAGCCCTTCTCACTCCCTTCTCCACTCAGAAAAAGGCAAGCGGGGAAGTTCCCTGCTCAGCTGAACAGCATATGGGCGGTGAGAAACAGGTAGTAGCCAGGAGTTCAGAGCAGATGAGCAATAGCCCAGTCAGTGAGGTGAGTCAGTTCAGGGCCCGGGGAGACAGGTAGCCCATCAGGTCACATTGGGGTACTATTTGGTGCCCAAATCTGACAGAGTCATGTTGGACACCCCAACTGTCAGGGTACTTGATTGCAGCTCTCCCCTGCACCTACTGCCCTCAGTACTTTCTGTCTGACTAGGGGTGTGCATGTCATTTTTGTTACATCAATAACGAAAACAAAATTTGTCATTTTCGTTATTGTTATTGCAATAACTAAAATGACAAAAAATATTAATGAAATCAATAATGATAATGAAAGTCATTATTGATTTAGTTATTGCCTAGCAGCCTGGCAGGTATTTTTGGGAGGGAAATGTGGCTAGGGGAGGAGGGAGCATACATCTTGGAGCCAGAAACAGTGCTGAACTCTTGAACTGGACCTGTGATGGGAGGGAAGGACCTGAGGGATGTAATTGCTGGTCAATGAACAATGCAAGCAGGTCCCAGGCAGCTGAATGGCACCCTCTGATTGCTGAATGCCTCCCAGAACCAATCTGGGGAGCTCTGGGGTAGGGCACTGCAACCCTTTATACTGAGGGGCTGGGCTGCTTGACTCTGGTTCTCTGTTAGCTATTGCTCTGTCAGGGTGCATTTGCAGAATCTGCTGGTGCTTGCACTAAAAATTCTCCCATATATATCCCTACCACCTTACCTTTCCTTTCCTTATTCCTTACCCTTACATTTGATATAGGATAGAGAGAGATTAGAAATAGTGGATATACCTCTGAGTTTTCCTTTTTCTTTTCCCTGTCTGTCTCCCCGTCCATATATTATATAGATATTAGTTGTATATATATCAAATAGATATTTAGATACTAGGCTTTTTTATTATATATAATAGGATTATTATTATTATTATTATTATTAACAAACATTTATATAGCGCCAGCAGTGTACCTGGCACTTTACAAAGTAATAAAATAGACACGGTCCCTGCCCCTAGGGCTTACAATCTGAGAGACAGGAGCTGGGGGAGAGACTTAGGAAGGGGAACAGAGGGAGAGACAAGGGGTCTAACATTCATGAAGATGCGAGGTCTCAAGTGCACGTACTTGGCTTGGTTACGATGAGAATGACAGCAGGCAGGTCCATGTTGCAAGGATAAGGGTAAACCGATCGTAGGTATAGGAATAGTGGCTCAGCAGGATAAAGAGTCAGACAGAGCAGAGCGAAAGAGGTGAGTTTTAAGGAGAGATTTGAAGGTATGAAGGGAGGGGGCAAGGCGGATGTGGACAGGGAGGGAGTTCCAGGCATGGGGGGCAGCAAGTGAGAAGGGACGAAGGCGCTTAGGGGAGCAGGGAAGGCGTGGAAGGGTGAGAGAAGGGACAGAGGAGGAGCGAAGTGCACGGGCTGGAGTATGGAGGGCGATAAGTGCAGAGAGGTAGGGGGGAGCAAGGTTGTGAAGAGCTTTATAGGTGAAGACTAGGAGCTTGTGCAGGATTCGTTCAGGAAGGGGAAGCCAGTGAAGCGAAGAGAGGAGGGGCTGCACATGGTCGAAGCGACTGGCGAGGTAGATGACCCTGGCAGCAGAGTTTTGGACAGAGATGAGGGGAGAAAGGTGAGACCGGGGAAGGCCAGTGAGAAGGAGGTTACAGTAATCGAGGCGAGAGATGACCAGAGCATGAACAAGAGTTTTGGCAGACGAGACAGAGAGAAAAGGGCGAATCTTAGCAATGTTATGGAGGGAGAAGCGACAGGATTTAGCAACAGAGTCAATGTAGGGTTTAAAAGAAAGGGCTGAGTCAAAGATGAAGCCTAGGCTACGGGCTTGGGGGACAGGCAGGATGGTGACTCCATCAATAGTTATTGACAGTGAGGAAGGAGAGGAAGGATGAGGGGGGAAGATAAGGAGTTCAGTTTTAGCCATGTTGAGTTTGAGTTGACGTTGAGACATCCAGGTAGAGATGTCAGAGAGACAGTTGATGAGACGAGCTTGAACAGAGGGAGAGAGAGAGGGAGTAGAGAGATAGAGTTGAGTGTCATCAGCATAGAGGTGGTATTGGAAGCCATGGGAGGCAATGAGTTTGCCTAAGGCTTAGTGGAAGGGCAGGATAGAAATTTAAATAAAATAAATAAATCAAATAAACAAACTCAGAAATATTACAGACCCCTGTTTATGATTCCTTACAGCTAGAGAGTGACACTACTGGTCTAGGTAGGGGGCTGCGTGGATGTGAAGAGAGTAGTTGCTAAGGCTTGTTCTGCTTAACGGATGATCTTTTATGCAAAGTATTTAATGAAATAGTTTGCATATTTGCAGGTGATTTGCATATATGTATAAACTTAAGTTCATGGTCAGTATTTCCCGTCTCAACCAGCGGCAAAGGATATGAAGAAAACTTCTCAGTGCTGACTGGGGTAGGTGCTTGAGGGCATTGGCGGAGGTGGCGTTGTATAAACTAGAAACTGAAGGAAATGCAAATGACCTGGAGTTTAAAGGTTAGGTAGAGGTTAAGGATGTCAGAATGGTGTGGTAGAACAGGAAACAGGGGTGTGCACCAGGGCCCCATGTGTTTTTTTGTTTTTTATTATCGTTTTCATTATTAAAATGTGTCATTATTAAAAGGATTATAGAATAGGAATATTTTGTATTATACATAGGTTATGTTTAGCTTAGATTCTGTATACAGATATCAATAACTAAAACTAGACAGCTTATATAAATAAAACTAGATATTGTTTATATACCAATAATGATACCAAAAACAAATTCTTTGTTTGAAATTAGTACTGATACCGACAACAATGATAATGAAAAATGACATTTCGTTATTAACAAAAACAAAAATGACACATTTTAATAATGAAAACGATAATAAAAAACAATAAAACACATGGGGCCCTGGTGCACACCCCTGTTTCCTGTTCTACCACACCATTCTGACATCCTTAACCTCTACCTAACCTTTAAACTCCAGGTCATTTGCATTTCCTTCAGTTTCTAGTTTATACAACGCCACCTCCGCCAATGCCCTCAAGCACCTACCCCAGTCAGCACTGAGAAGTTTTCTTCATATCCTTTGCCGCTGGTTGAGACGGGAAATACTGACCATGAACTTAAGTTTATACATATATGCAAATCACCTGCAAATATGCAAACTATTTCATTAAATACTTTGCATAAAAGATCATCCGTTAAGCAGAACAAGCCTTAGCAACTACTCTCTTCACATCCACGCAGCCCCCTACCTAGACCAGTAGTGTCACTCTCTAGCTCTAAGTAAGGAATCATAAACAGGGGTCTGTAATATTTCTGAGTTTGTTTATTTGATTTATTTATTTTATTTAAATTTCTATCCTGCCCTTCCACTAAGCCTCAGGGCAGCTCTATGTTTATTCATAGATTTATATGGTTAGCCAAGGATTCAGACAGATTTAGATTTTAGTTACAGAAGCAAAGTGAGAGAAGAATGTTGGAATGGAAAAAAAAATCGAAAGTGATAAATCTTCCACTTAAGTACTGATGTATGACCTTGTCTAATTTACTTTGGATTTACTGACAACTTGAACACACTGAAAGTGAGTGGATTATTCAATCCAATTCTTCTACAGTATATTAAAAGAATCGCATCACATACACACGGGCGGAAGCCTTAGGTTCAATGAGAGGATTTGCATTCAGTAACAGAAAAGCTTCAGTTTCAAATAATCCCTTAGTCAAAGAAACACAAAGGAGAGGAAAAAAGTATGTATAATGAGGTGGGTTTCATGCCTTCAGAATATTCTTTTATTAAGAAAACAATAACCATCCTATCAATAATTTATTTCTGTTACGTGAATGAAAATCAACACCATAATTTGATCATGGTTGTACACATTGGGATGCCAACGTTTAATTAGTTACTTTGCAGATTTATGGGTTATAATTGGCATTTTATCATGAGAATAAGAGATGCAGATAATTTGAGAGGCAAGCCACATAACAGATTTCCCAAGAACACTGCATAAAGAAAATCACAATCAATTTGCTGGTAATCGGTAATAATTCCACCAACATTATTCTTTCATATTCATTTGTGTTTCAAAGTCTGTTCATTTTACCAGGATGTGTAATTTTTAAACTAGGAGGTAGAGTGCATAGTGCCTATTTTATTTACAGGAATTTTCTGGGTGGAATGTAATCAATTGGCTAGATGTCTTTATGGCTAGGGAGGGACCTGTTTTTCCAAGTGGTGCAGGTGCTTTGCCGTAGGGTGGATGGGAGCTTCCACCAGGTTGAGCATGGCAGCAAGAGCCTCTCCTTGTACAGTGTAGTAGTCCTAATTGTACTGCCCTCCTCAGCTGCTAGTCCCATGGGCTGGAGCCAGTCACAATCTCCAAGCTCCACAGCCTTGAGACGGGAGCTTGAGGAAGGAACATCACACCCTCTACATCTGCCTCATCCAGAGCCCAAATGTTAAGGAAATGCAATGCTGTTTTTTTAAATGATGAAACAAGTATCAGTTATTTATGTAGCTGGAGACAAAGTAATTCAGATTATACCTTCTATTGAACCAGTTTAGGTTGGTGAGGGTATGCAGGTTTTCAAATCACTTAGGGCTCTTCATCAGTCTACAAGTGAGACAGATAAAGACTGTTTTTCCACGAGACTCCATGCGCAGCCTTTGGCACTGTGGGAGCCTGCACAAGTCAAATAACACGCAGCTCCCATATCATAGAAAAGGTGGATGTGCGGGTCTCTCACTGGCAAGCATGAGCATCAGACAGAGTAGTGAAATCCTACTCTGTCCAACACGCATACTTGCCGGCAGGAAACCCACACTTCCGCCTTCCCAATGAGATGGGACCTGCACATCATTTGACTCATGCAGGCTCCGGCGGTGTCAAAGGCTGTGCATGGAATCTCCTGGGAAAGCAGCCTTAGTTTGAAGTTTATATACATGAACATGGCATTAGGGAAGGTGCTGGCATTCAAATATAAATAACAATGAAAGAAGCCCCAAAGCTATGTAGATGAATTTGAAACCAAGGAGAACATCTCCCTAGTCTACCAATCACTTATATAGCATTTTCAAAGTGCTTTACAATCCTTATCTAGTTCGCTCACACAACAACCTTGCGAGGTAGCCAGCCACCCTGAGCTGTTTTTATAGGAGAGGTGGGGGTATAAATTTAAATATAAATAAATATGCTCATTTTATAGATAGGGAACTAAGGTGGGAAGATAGTGACTTGGCCAAAGGAGCTGATGGGATTTGAATTCTAGTTTTCCAGGTTTAACCCCCACACTTTATCTACTAGGCTATATTGGCACTCATAGTCAAATGAAGCACAGTAGTCATCATAACATGTTTAAAAACATGCCTTGCATTACTTGGCTATATGAGCAGATGCTGGAGGTATGAGAGGAGAGATGGACAATTGTAAACTAAGGGTATCATCCTAACTCCATTGAAGTCACTGGCGAAAAATCTCATTCATCATTGTGTATTTAGGATTGCACCCAGTATAATTATTAGAAAGAATGTATCCATGAGACAAATCCATACATTTGGTCAGCAGTATGAAGAACAGAGCTGAAATGGATAATGAAAGACTTACTCATGGTGGTTAATATCTGGTATTCCAGGTAGTTTGGTGGTTTGGGATTTATACATTTATGATGATTATGATGATTACTGTTGGTTTTATTGTTTTATATTGTAATTTTGTAAGCCACCCCGAGTCGCAGTTAGGTGAAAGGGGCGAGGTAAAAATTGTTTAAATAAAATAAAATAAAAAATAAATTATTCAATAACTATCAGGTAATCACAGAAATTTCTGCCAAAGTATACCAGATATCACTGTACCAATTACCATTTACTGCATTACTGCATAACCAAACCAATCTGGATAGAGCAAGGGAGTTTTTAAAAAAGCCAAATGGTAATTAAACAGTAATGTGGTAAACTGCAATGTATTCTTATTATTATTATTATTATTATTATTAGTAGTAGTAGTAGTAGTAGTAGTAGCATTATAAGCATTTGTATAGCACCGGCTGTGTACCTGGCACTTTACAGAACAATAAGAATGATGCGGTCCCTGCCTACGGCTTACAATCTAATAGACATGGTGGGGGGAGACAAGGAGAGGGGACGTAGGGAGAGACAAGGGATAAATAACATTCAAGCGGATGCAAAGTCTCAGGTGCACGTGCTTGGCTTGGTTGCAGTTAGTCAGGTGTCTGCGGGAAGGGCAGACAGTAAATATTGAGAAGAAAGTTCTAACAGGCGTCGGGAAAGGCGGCGAGGAAGAGGTGGGTTTTGAGGAGGGATTTGAAGGTGCGCAGGGTGGGGGCAAGGCGGGTGTGGGCAGGGAGGGAGCAGCAAGGGAGAAGGGACGAATGCGATTAGGGGAGCAGGGGAGACGAGGGAGGGGACAGAGAAGGAGGGGAGAGTGTGTGAGGGAGTGTGTAAGGAGATTAGGGCTGAGAGGTAATGGGGAGCCAGGTTGTGAAGGGTTTTGTAAGTGAAGGGTTTTGTAGTCATTGGTAAATGGCAATTTTGTAAATGGTAATTTGTAAACAGTAGTTTTCTGGAAAGCTGGTGGTTACTAAACTGGATACAGGAGACTGTGGATACCATGATATCCAGTCAGATACTGGATAGTAGTGGATGCTTATTTCAGCTTTAATGAAGGTATCTGCAATCCTGATGCTATGGTATGATCCTATAATAATCTTTAAAGACTGATTATTTGAATGAAGAAAAAAGCTGCAAAAAATCTTTTAAAAACCCCCTCACTTTTAATGTTAAAAGAATTGTAATGCATCTACCTTGCTACAAGGAAGTCTGGCTGTACTTCAAAATTGGATGAACTGGATTGTTCATTCAATGCAGCATACGAGCTCTTGGAGGCTTCCTTGATTCTGTCCAAGTGGAAGTGGTGCCCTCCCATAAATAATTAAATCAATAGGAAAGGCCCTGGTATCTGGGAAGAATGTCTATGATTTTTGTGACAAATTACTGGCTTGTGCGTGTGTACTATACTTTTCCAGTGACAAATTACTGGTTAGTAACTTTAAAAATGAAGTATTGGCAGCTTGACCCACAATAGGCTTCTGCAAAAAGTTAACTTTTCCAAAAGAGATTTAAGGAACTGGAATATATTTGCCAAGCAGCAAGAAGTCTGTTCTAGGTTTCTTTGACTTGGATATCAAGAGAATTATCCGTGGTTAATATCTGGTATTCCAGGTAGTCTCAGGACAATACTCCATCATTAAAGTGAATGGGAGTTTTTAAAAGTTAATTGGCGGAGGATCACATTTTCATTTTGTTTTGGGACTCAAGGAGATGATTCTTGTTTTTATTTGGACTTAATCTGACCAATCATCATTTTATTACCCACACTTTGCTTTCATTTACCTCAACAGTAAATGTTTGTTTTAACTGTTGTTCAGAGTGTGCCTGCTGCATTGGCCCCAAGTATGAATGAGGCAAGGGATTAAAGTTGCTAAGGTGGCATCATCCTAACTACCATATATGTAAGAATGTTCAGGGAAAAGAGGTACACATTTTGTGATTATTATTTTTTTATATTTGATCTCTTCTTGTGGATTTTTTTTCATGCATCCCATTTTCAACCATGTAGACCCAGACTCCAGTTCTTGCATGGTGGGCAAGGGAAATATAATTCCCAATTCCCTGATGATGAGCTGTTCAATGGAGACTCAGGGTGTTAACAAATGAGATGTTGGCCTACAATCCCCCCATTAGCCCTGGATTCACCTGCCAGTCTATTGAGCGGCCTTCAGATGTTCACCCCGGGAAGCTCCAGGGCTAGTCTACATGACATCATCACTGGAAATGTGGAGCCCTCCATCTGGGCCAATCCAGGGCGGGCAACGGGGGCCCACAGGGACATGTCCCATGTCTTGGGGCATGTGCAGCTGCACATGTCCAGGTTCACCAGCACCATGGACAAGACCACAATGTTGTCACGGACTGGGCCCAGGAGAAGTGGCATCCAGCAGTTTCAGCAGGACTGGAGGAAGTGGTTCTGCCAGCCAGCAGCTTGAGCAGGGCTGGGAGGTGTAGGAGTGGTAGCAGGATCGGACTCCCCTGCACTGAGAGCAGCCTCTCCATGGGGAGGGATGCTTCCCCCTCCCCTAGTTCAATGAATCCTTCTGGTGCTTCTTTCCTAAACTCACCTCTCTTCCCACCCAATCCATATAGGGCAGCTCCTCCCCAAAACGAATGGGGAGCATCCCTTCCCATGGAGAGGGTACTCCCAGTGAAGGGGGCCTTATTCCTGCTGCCATCACTGCCAAGCCCATCTATATTCAAGCTGCTGGTTGCTGGACGCTACCCTGGGTCTGAGCTTGTTGCCACCACCAAATTCCCGGAGTCCCTCCTGTGTGTTGGATTTCTTGTTTTGAACTAGGGTGGGGGAGAGGGATGAATGGTGGCTACCCAAGCACCCGTGGAAACCACGCTGGGGACTGCCTGTGTGTTGGGATCCCCACACTTTCCATATGAGTAGCAGCCCTGGAGTAGCTACAGGTCCCAACGTTAACACCATCAGAATCTCATCTGCTCCCACTCCCTCCTTGCATGCCAGAGCTGGTGAGGAAGAGAGTTTCCTCGATAAACATCTGCTCAGCAGAGAACTATAGTTTAGTGGAGAAAAAAGGCTGTTTTTGTTATTTTTGTAGCTTTTTTCCTCCATTCAAATATTTACCGACCTAAATATTTATATAGTACTTTGTCTCTATGATAACTTCAACACTGATTTATAAATACTAGGGATGTGCGAACGTGGTTCGGAAGTTCGGGGTTCGGTTCAAACTTGGCCAGTTCGGACGACCAAACAGATCATCTGAACTGAACGCCAAAAACCCTGAACAGTTCGGTCACGTTCGGATGAGTTCAGATGAGTTTCGGCTGGAAAAAAACCTGGCTGGCAGGGCCAGGGAGGGGGGGAAAGTCAGCTGAGGAGGGGTGGAGAGACTTGGACTAGCAGCCAGCCTGCCAAATCAGCATCCCTCTATTCCTCATACCACTGACTTGGCTATCTGCAATTGGCCATGGGTTAGGCTGCACAGAGCTAATGGGGCTTGTGGTAAGGCGGGCGCAGCAAGTAATAAAAGTCATTGCCCTCATCCCCTTCCACATCATTCTGAGCTAGCCACTGATCCTGTCAGCAGGTGTTTTCAGAACTCTCCCTCTCCCAGCAGTTTGTGTTCCACCCAATCCATTCCCATCCTCCTCCTATTTCACCCATTCCCACACATTTACCTCCATAGTTTCATTTATTTAGATTAGATTAGATAGATGTAGGTGTTATACCCGGCATCAAGAAGCAGCGACTCCAGTCCCAGGTCCCACCATCAAGGTTCTGGGGCCTACATTACAGACAGGGAGGGCTGTCCATTCACTTAATCCAGAAGCTGCCACTTTAGTCCTAGGACCAATCCTCAGGGTTCTGGGGCCGTCATTCCGCTCATGGGAGCTGTCATTCCATGGCATCAAGAAACAGCCACTCCAGCCCCAGGACCCAACCTCAGGGTTCTGGGCCCTATGTTACAGGCAGGGAGGGATGTCCATCGCCTCTCAGCGCACCCCCTCCAGAAGGGGAAGGGACCATTTAGGATGGTCCACCCTCGGAGGCTGAAGGAACCTCAGCGGATCCAAGAGGTCCTGAGGGAGTTAACCTTGGACCTGGATGGTCACTCTGTTGATGAGCTGGTCCAGCATTGGAACAGCTTGCTGGAGGAGGCCATTGACAGGGTGGCTCCGAGACGCCCTCTGCCTCTTTCTCTTCACCGCAGGGCCCCTTGGTTTATTGAGGGTCTGCGGGGGATGAAGCAAGTAGGCAGGAGGGTGGAGCGACGCTGCGTCAGACTCAATCTGACTCCGATCGACTTGTTCATAGGGCTCATTTGCAGTCCTATGTTGAGGCTGTGTCCTCATATCATCTGCGAAGTCACGCCCGGCAGAGCTGTTTCGGGTGGTGAGGGGGCTGGTTAATCCGGCCTTTCTCTGCCTGGATGGGGACATGTCCCAGGCCTGCTGTGAGGAGTTTATCACCTACTTCGCAGACAAGATCACTCGGATTCAGAGCGACTTCGACACTGGATTAGAGGCAGTAGGTAGAGAGAGCGAGGTGATGGAGGCCCCGTCTGGTCCATCTTTGTGGGGGGAGTTTCAGAAAGTGATGCCGGCCGATGTGGTGGATGTCTTGGGGTCTGTGAGACACACCTGTTGTGAACTTGATCCGTGCCCGTCCTGGTTAGTGAAAGCCTCCAGGGAGACTTTGGGGACAGTGCTGGTGAGGGTGGTTAATGCATCCTTGCAGCAGGGGAGGTTGTCGTCCAGCCTCAAAGAGGCTGTGGTGTTCCCCCTGCTGAAGAAACCATCGTTGGACATGGACGCACTCGCCAGATACCGACCTGTCTCTAACCTTCCCTTTTTAGGGAGGGTTATTGAATGGGCATTGGCAATCCAGTTCCAGGTGCATCTTGATAGCATTGGTTTCCTGGACCCTTTTCAATCTGAGTTCCACCCCGGCTAAGGCACTGAGATGGCATTGGTGGCCTTGGTCGATGATCTCCACCGAGAGATGGATGCAGGATGTTCAATATTTCTTGTCCTGCTAGATCTCTTGGTCGCTTTTGATACTGTGGACCATGGGCTGTTGTTGAGATGGCTGCGTGACCTGGGTGGGCTGGATGGGACCATTCTTGAGTGGTTCCGTTCATTCCTTTCAGGGAGAATACAGCAGGTAGTGCTGGGAGCTGAAACATCTTGCCCCCGTGTTTTGTCCTGCGGCGTTCCGCAGGGTTCCATTCTGTCTCCATTATTATTTAATGTTTATATGTAGCCCTTGGGGGAGGTCGGGAGAGAGTTCGGGGTGCATTGTGACCAATATGCTGATGATACTCAGCTGTACCTCTCTTTTCCAGCTGATCCAGACCCTGTTGTCTCGTTGCTATCCCAGTGTTTGGGGGCTGTGGCGGAATGGATGTGGCAGAGCAGACTGAAGCTCAACCCTGATAAGATGGAGGTGATGTTGGTGGGGAGAGTGAGGGAGGTGTCGGCCCCCCTGATTGGGGGGTTCGCCCTTCTGTAGCTCAACAGGTCTGGCATCTGGGGGTGGTGCTGGACGTGGATCTCTGCCTGGAGCAGCAGGTAGAGGGGGTGGTGAAGGCTGCCTTCCTCCAGCTGTATCTGGTGCAGAGGTTGCGTCCGTACATCTCTGGTCCGGACCTGGCCTCCCTCATCCATGTTTTTGTCACCTCGAGGCTGGACTACTGCAATGCGCTCTACGTGGGGCTGCCCTTGTTCCTGGTTTGGAGGCTGCAGCTAGTGCAGAATGTGGCAGCCCGCCTCCTTTCGGGGACGGGTCGCCGGGACCACATAACACCTGTGCTCCGGGCTCTGCACTGGCTGCCAATAGCGTTCCAAGCCAGGTTCAAGGTATTGGTGTTGATTTATAAGGCCCTTCACAGTCTCAGCCCCTCATACCTCAGAGATCGTCTCACCCTCCGTGCCCCAGAGTGGCTCCTTCGGTCTGCCGGGGGTGCCTTCTTGGAGGTCCCCTATGTTAAGTGGGTATTCTTGGTGGCCATGCCAAGCCTTTGGAATTCCCTCCTGGAGGAAGCTCACCTGGCCCCAAGCCTTTTAACATTCTGGTGAGTTTGTAAAGCCTGACTGTTCACCCAGACCTTTGGGGAGGGTGGGTTAATGGGTTTTTATCACCCTACCCTTCCTTATTTTCTTTGGTAAATTTTTGTCCTCCCTGTTTTGTTGTAAGATTTTTATGATTGTTTTAATATTTTAAAAATTGTTTTATTTGAAATTTGTTAGCCGCCCCGAGCTGTTTGCAGGAGGGGTGGGATATAAATATATTAAATAAATGAATAAATAAAAATAATCCAGAAGCTGCCACTCCAGCCCCAGGACCCACCATCAGGGTTCTCGGACCTATGTTACAGGCAAGGAGGACTGTCCATCCACTTCATCAAGAATCTGCCACT
Source organism: Sphenodon punctatus (assembly GCA_003113815.1). Classification (NCBI taxonomy): domain Eukaryota; kingdom Metazoa; phylum Chordata; class Lepidosauria; order Sphenodontia; family Sphenodontidae; genus Sphenodon; species Sphenodon punctatus. The sequence continues at coordinate 1,629,789 of QEPC01013643.1, forward strand.
CTAGTCCCAGGGCCCACCGTCAGGGTTCTGGGGCCGTCATTCCCCTCACAGAGAGCTGTCATTCCATGGCATCAAGAAGCAGGCAGCCACTCCAGCCCCAGGACCCACCCTCAAGGTTCTGGGGCCTACATTTCAGGCAGGGAGGGCTGTCCATCCACGTCATTCAGAAGCTACCACTCCTATCCCAGAACCCACCATCAGGGTTCTGGGTCCATCATTCCACTCACCGGAAGCTGTCATCCTATCGTATCAAGAAGCAGCCACTCCAGCCCCAGGACCCACCATCAGGGTTCTGGGGCCTATGTTACAGGCATGGGAGGCTTCCCATGATCCCATCTATATCATCTAGAAGCTGCCACTCTAGTCTCAGGACCCACCATCAGGGTTCTGGGACCATCATTCCGCTCACAGAGAGTCGTCATTCCACTGCATCAAGTAACACCAACTCCAGCTCCAGGACCCATCATCAGGGTTCTGGGGTCTATGTTCCAGGCAGGGAAGGCTATCGTTCCACTTCACTGTCTGCAAATGCTCCATCGATGCCAGCCAGCCTGCAACGCCTAGCCAAGTAGGGGTGCCAGCCACCAAGCCCTGGCCAGGCCTCTGCTCCACCGATGTCTGGCAGCCTGCAACGTCAGGCCTCCGCTGTTGCTGCTGCCACTGTTGCTGGGTCTCAGACAGGCAGCCATGCCCCCATGGGCACCCCTGGGGGCCAAGCGCCGAGTCTGCCTGCCCTGGCAACCCAGGGTGCAAGCCCCAAATCTTCCTGGTCTCTGCTGCTGCTGTGTCTCTGACTTCCTGCAATGCCACCAGGGCCCACCCTTGAGCGCCCAAGCCTCTGCCATGGCTGAACTTTCCAAACGTTTGGGGGGGTCCAAACTCCTCAGGTCCAAACCCACATGAACCCGAACTAAGTTTTTAGTCCGAACGTCCAAACATCCAAACTCTGGTCTGTTTGCACATCTGTAATAAATACAGATGTCTCCTTTAAAAAAAATGCAGCCCTTTCCCTTCTACTTGTATTTTGTTTATTAAAGTTATATTTGTAACTTTCTCAGTTCACAATATTTTATTCCATGCCAACATACTGATTTATAGCGTGAGACCAAGATAAAGCACCATACTTTGATCAGTGTTATCTTAGCACTTTTGTGAATGTGAGTGCTTTCTTGTGATCCTGCTCTTTGTCTGCTGTTGGAAGCAAGGAAAGCAAGATAATGGATGATAGACCCGCAGGGGGCAAAATCCTCATTTGTCCAAGTGCATGAAGTTATTGTGTGCGTGTAACGTTTGTGCCAAAGTTCTGCATTAGAATTAAGTGGGTGCCTAATCTTCATTCACAGTAAGAGGCATTGTTGTGCAGCAGGCGTCTGCTGGTAATTTGGGAGCTCTGGATAGGCCTCTCTATGGGGGCTTACTTACAAGTGGTCCCAAAACACTTAAGTGCTGATCACCCAGAGAGACTGTTCTGGGCTCTGGGAAATGACACTAGGTGTAGCGGCCACATGAGCAGCAGGGCCCGATCCTCATGTGGCCATGCAATGAGCAATTGCTGCCACCACACTGTGGGGCAAGCGTGGAGAACCTGACTCATGGTGGCAAGGAAGCCAGGTGGGGCGGCACCTGTTGGATCCACTGCCACAGCTGTGAGGTCCAACTCCTGATGAGGTGCAGGATAAGGTCTGCTGCAATAGGCAGCTGCTGGGGGGGAAGGAGGGCATGCACTACTTCCCCCTGCCTCTGACAGCTGATGGGGAAGGGGAGCCTGGGAAGAGTGCAGACCCTCTTCTCAGATCCCCCATCAGCTGTCAATTGGGTGGATCGGGAAGAGGGGTGTGTGGGAGGAGCGCAGGATCTGGGAGCCCAGAGAAGCACCTCTGTGTGCTCCTCAGGCCCCCTCCCTCAATCAGCTGTTTGTCAGGTTGGGGAGATCAGAACACGTGTGATCCACTGGGCTTTCCCTCCCACTGAGAGCCCACTCCTGGCCGTGAGGTGGCCGTGCGCAACGTGTGCTAGTGCCTGTCAGTCATGGTCCCACAGTGGTGCACCTTGCATGGCAGGGCAAGTGCACCCTGGCACACGAGTTATCCCGCCGCCCTTGGCAGCTTTACCCCAGTTGGAGTAAGGCTGCTCCTCGATGAGTCCTCAGAATTTTTCTTAGGATGCATTGCTGAGCAGCCAGCGTCACACCCTGCCCTGGGGCAGGGGGAACATCTGGCAGGCCCGGGGCACAACAGTCACTGCATTGCATAGTTCATTTGCCCAGGGAGGGGTAAGGCTACCTAAAGTGTGGTAGCCTCCCCAGCCTGTCTCGTCTGGTGACACCCACTGGAAACACAAGTGAGATTGGGTGATGGACAATGATGCTTTTCGCTATGAATCAGAATTTAGCACCCACTTAAATTGTGCCCAGCATTCAACTTACATGTGTGCAGCAATCTTGAAATCTTTGATGAATGAGGATTATGCCCATACAATACAACAGGGGTGGGGAAATTTTTCTGTGCCGTGGCCACTTTGAAAATTATTATAAACTCTGTGGGCAGCATGCAAGTAGGGGGTGAGCTACTTAAGGGGTATTCTCAAGAAAAGAAAGACCAGATCATGGATTTGTGTCATGTATCTGTCCTCTATCCTTGTATGTATGCCCTCATCTTTGCTTCCTTACCATGAGCTCAGTTTTTCTATGGTTGGAAGTAGGGATTGGAACCAGTAGTCATATCCAGGAAATGCAAAGGGGCCACATAAAAACTTGCCGCAGGCTGCATTTGCCTCCCAGGCCTGAGGTTCCCCACCCCTGGAGTACAAGATAAGACAAAGGTGAAAAAAAGGAGTGGGTGTCTGTCTAGCTGGGAAGAAGAAGCTAATTCTCAGCCTACTATGGGAAAACAGCTGCAAAGATAACCCAATTAGGCGAGTTACTCTGCTAAACCAAATTCTTTGTCCCAGCTTAGAAGGAGGCATAGTCTTCTTTTGGGAAGACTGAACTTTGCTAAAATATGCACAACTAAAAAATAGCAACCCTAATGTCATATCTACCTCTGCTCTATTTCTAAAGTCAGGATTTCACTTTCCAGAAGTAAAAACCTGGCTTCTTTCTTAGGTATTTAATTTTTTTCTCCTCAAAAATTATTTTAGTCTAATCCATTCCAAAGGAATTCAATTTCCCTGCCCCAAATGCTTTGCTTTTAAATAAGCAATAACTAATGGCACATGAAAATGCATTTACCATACTTAGGAGGTGAGTAATCACAGCTGCTTTAAGAGCTGCCAGCACCTCAACCCTCTGAGGAATTTGTGCTTGTTTCATTTAAGCAAGTGATAATTTTACTGCTATTGCAAATGGAAAATGAAAGTGTCTGGGAGGGGGCCTGATTCAAAGCTAAAGGGAGTCTTTTAATGGTCTTCAAAGGGGTTTGGATCAGGCCCAATATCTTATTTGATAAATACTAGGTTGGAGTTTCTTACCTATACAAAATGGATGCTGTGTTTCTGACATTCCTATTTTAAAACCCTTTTTTGTTCTGGCTCTCCTTTCAAACTCCACTAGATGTTCAATAGCCCTCAACATTTTCATTTTCTCACCTGTGGTGGTGTAATCTAGTGTTCATACTGTACATCAGGAGAGGCTATACAAATCAGCTTTCTGAAGTGCCTTATTCTTTACAGTGCCTGTGAGCAATATCTCTGTTTCTTGGATTGACAGGACTTTTAAAAAAAAAAAAAGTTTTGAAGTTCACCTCTAAAAATGGTATTAAACATACCTTTCCTTTCTCCCTCAAAATCAACACCAATTGGAGAGGAATGTGAGGATTCTTATTCCTTGCTCTCAAATCTACCATGTTAGGATTTCTCAAGTTCAGAAATATTAAATAAAATAATAATTAAAAACATTTTGGATGGGAATTTTGGTTTCAGATAGAACCGAAAGTACCCGATAATGTCCATTTTGGATTAATCTGAAATTTCTGTTCTTTTTCAGTATCGGTTGTTTCGGATCTTTTGCATTGATTTTTGTTTCGAATTTTTAACATTGCGGTTTGTCCCCATTCACTTCATTGAGAAAACCACAATGTTAAAAATCCGAAACAAAAATCAATGCAAAAGATCCAAAACAACCAATACTGAAACGAGAACCAAAATACATGAGAACTGAAACTGAAAGTAACTGAAACAGAAATTTTGCCCAGAGTCCCACCCCTAATAAAGCATCTGGAACAGCTGCTCTCAAAATTTGTCTATGACACCCTATTCTGAGACTTAACTATAACCCTGTGACCCATAGGGTATTTTCAGATGTTACGTGATCACGGTCAACCACAGTGAATCCCCACATGGTGATCGCGATTATGGAACGTCTGTTGGGGGGAACAGAAGTTCCCCCCCAGATGTTCACCCCCATGAATCACAGGGTGGAGGGAATCACATTCACCGTGCGAACGGTGGTCCCAGCAGGACCGGTGCCGTTTGCATGGTGAATGTAATTCCCCCCTTGATGAAGGGGACCGTAACGTCTGTCCCCAGACCACGGCCTGGAATCCGTAGCAGGATTCCAGGCCGTGGTCAATGCGGGCGGGCGCTGCAGTCACATTGGCCATGGCACCCACCCGTCTTCTGGAGGGTGGCCGGCTGGCCGGGGCAGTGTGGGGGGTGGGGCTCTGCGGCCGCACGTTGCTCTGTGCAGCCTTGCCCCCCCCCCAGATTCCCTGCTGGGATCGGCCACCGTGTCTGTTGACCCGTTACATGGTGGCCCTGGCAGGGAATCAAAGGGGTGATTCCGTGCCGGGGCCAATCGGCCTCGTCACGTCTGAAAATACCCATTGACAGCAAAGACGTGGACAATATATCAGATGCCATTTGGAATCATTAATCATCTACAGATGGCATGACCACATTTGGGGTGCAGACCCACAATTTAGGAATCTCTAACTATGGCTATGGCATTGAAAACCATAACTGTTTATTTGTTTTTTCAGTTAGACCAAAAAAAAGCAGGGCTAAACACCCTGGCACAAACATCTTCTGAGACTGTAGCTGTGAGATGGAATTTTTCCCATTGTGTTACTGTGTGTTTTTGGGGTGGTGCATAAACACTGGGTCACCAATATTGTTTCAGTCCCCACTGGGGCCGATCCCAAGCCCCACTGACTGCTGTGTGGAGCTCATACGCATGTGTAAGCCACTCCCAACATGTGGTTGGCGATGCATGCGCAGACCACGCAGCGATGTGCACGGCAACCTGCACTGACTTGGGATCGGCTCCACTGAAGCCAAATGTCAATTGATTTCAATAGACATTCTTCCTGAGGAAGAGTATAAAACTGAGTTGTCCCAGTAAAGGATTTTGAAAAAAATGTCCTGTTTCTGGGGGAGCTTGGTGAGCAATCTTGTCTCTGGGAGACATAATTAATCCATTTATTTTCTAGTGAGCAAGTAGAACATATTCCTGCCATACCCCTTTCTAGATGTGATGTTTGATCCCCCTGCTTGGACAGTCTTCAACCCCTTTGGAGCTTTGTGTGTCTCTGTGGGTGAAGGGAGGGGGAAGTGTCACTGATCAGGAACCATAACTGTGTTGGTGCCTTAGGTCATTTAAAGTGGGAGAAGGCTCCTTTTCAACCTCCCACACTGGCTAACTGTATCACACAGCCATGCAAACAGGTCAGGATCTAGAAAACCCTAAGAGGATGTTTGTCTTTAAGCACACAATTGGGTACTTTACTGAACAATATGTGCCAGCTTAGCTAGTATACACTGACTTAGCTCTATTAAAATAAATGGATCTACAGTAAAGCTGAAATGAGTACTCGCAAAAACGAATATATCCATTGAATTTCCAGTACCCAAATCAACCCAACAAGTGGTACCAATTGGTACTCGATTTCGACCTGATTTGGGTACCTGACGTCCTGGAATGAAAACTTTTGGTACCAAATTTTCAACTTCTGTACTGCTTTTTCAACTTCTGATACCTATTTTTTAGTGTTTGGTCCAGGAAAGTCAACTTCTGATCCCGGAATGTTGACTTCCAGTTCTGATTTTTATTTTTTTATTTTTTAAAAGTTTTTCAAACTTTATTAAATGTTACAGTATGACAAAATGCAAACACAATACAGTCAACATGTAAACTAGGTATGACAGTAGTTGTTTGTTACAGGTTGACACTCGCTTTTTCTTAGGGCTTTCGTGTTGCTAAACCGCATAGTCCAATATGAAAGTCTGCCGGGAGCTCTCTGGGATGCTCTTAAAGAACATGTGCACAAAATACAACACTGTGTTGGCTCAAAGTACAACACACACCCTTGTGATGCATGAGAGAAGAGCCAATGCCATGGAGGACAGCAGCTTCTTGCATGTCCCGCCCAATATGTTGCCCGGGATTGCCAGCAGCTCCAGCAATTCCTGGGCTCATGGGCAGGAAGGGGTTACTGGCTGCTGCAGCTTCCTGTTCCCATGGTGTCTGAAGCTGTGTGTCATGGCAGAGGGCAAGAAGTTAGGAAATGCTTGGGGTGGGGATGTTGCCAGGTGGAGGAGGGGAGGGAGAAAGGCTGCCTGTATGAGTGGTTTGCTGGTAGCGGGAGTGTGTGGAGATTGCTTTTGTGACTGTGGTGGGTACCCTGGGAGCTGCCCATTAGAATCGCTCCCCACTCACGTCACATGTGTGGCTGCTCCGCAGCTGCACCACTTAGCAGCCATGTTCTGCACCAGCTTCAGAACAGTCATCAAGGGCAGCCCTGCATAAAGTGCATTGCAGTAGTCTAGCTTCTAAGCCTTGAGGTTACAAAGGCATGGAGGATGGTGGTCAGCTTTGAATCCCATGATAAAGGACACCATCTTCTCACCAGATGTAATTGGTGAAAAGCACTCCTGACCATCGCTACAATCTGGCAATCCAGGCAGAGAAATGGGTTCAAGAGCCAAAAGTAGTTCAGATGATTAGACCAACTTCTGTTGCTGAGAGTATGCAAGCTTTCAAGCCACAGAAGGATCTTTCTTGAGCATGTGCAACGTCAGATCTATGTAAGTCAGGTGTGTATATGCATGTGTATGAAAGCAATCATATGGGACATATTCCTGCCAGGATCTTCAGCTGATGTAAATTCATATAGTACCAGTACTAAAGGAAGGAACAACTGTACTTTGACATTTGAAAATACATTGGATACAAAGTATGTCAGTTTCCAAATGATGAAACTATATACGTTAGCAGAATAATATCAGACTAAATCATTGAAAGGTTCTCAAACATTCCCAAGTGATTCAAGGATGAACATGATTCTTTGCAGGAAACCTTTGTGAAATAGCAGAAGAAAGCAGAAGAAACAAGAAAATCTCTCTACCTTTGTAAGATCTCTCAAAGATCAAGAGTCAGAAGAGCCTTCATGATCCAACATAAAATAAACCTGAGTAAGAACGTAAGACTCCATTGTGTAACCTGTAGGTAAGAAACTGTATCTCTGAGCACACAAATTAGGTAATGTGAAACTCTTTCCCCTTCCCTGAAGATGGTCTGCTTGCATTTAAATGAAGAAGAATTCTGTTGGAATTCTTTGAGGGTGTAAATAAGCATGTGGACAAGGGAGATCCAGTAGATATAGTGTAGCTGGATTTCCAGAAAGCATTTGATAAGGTCCCACATAAAAGACTCTTGAGAAAATTAAAAGGTCATGGGATAGGAGGTAGTGTCTTACTGTGGATCGGTAACTGGTTAAAGGATATGAAGCAAAGAGTGGACTGAATGATCAGTTTTCACAATGGAGAGATGTAAAAAGTGATGTGCCCCAGGGATCTGTACTGGGACTGGTGCTGTTTAATGTATTCATTAATGATCTGGAAAAGGGTGTTAAGAGTGAGGTGATCAGATTTGCAGATGACACCAAGTTATTCAAGGTAGTTTAAAAATGAGAAGACTGTGAAGAACTGCAACAGGGTCTTATGAGACTGGGTGTCTGGGCATCTAAATGGCAGATGAGATTTAATGTGGACAAGTGCAAAGTGATGCACATAGGGAAAAATAATCCAAACCATGCATACACAATGCTGGGTACTAAGATAGGAGATACTACTCAAGAAAAGGATCTGGGAGTGATTGTGAATTGGGCTGAGGATACACTGGGCTGAGGATACACTGAAATCCTCAGTCCAATGTCCAGCAGCAGTCAAAAAAGCAAACAGAATGTTAGGAGTTATTCACAGAGGAATAGAGAATAAAACTGAGGATGTCATACTGCCTCTATACAAATCAATGGTGCGACCTCACCTGGAATAGCGTGTGCAGTTCTGGTTGCCCCCATCTCAAAAAAGACATAGCTGAACTAGAAAAGGTACAGAGAAGGGCAACGAGAATGATAAAAGGTATGGAACGGCTTTCGTACAAAGAGAGGCTTGACAAGCTGGGTCTCTTCAGCTTAGAGAAAAAAAGACTGAGAGGAGACATGATAGAGTTTTATAAAATCTTGAGTGGTGTGGAACGAGTAGACGGAATGATTATTTACCTTCTCAAATAGTGCTAGAACTAGGGGACACTCCATGAAACTAGGTGCTGGCAGATTTAAAACAAATAAAAGGAAGTACTTTTTCACTCAACGCATAATTAATTAACTTATGGAATTTGTTGCCAGAGGCTGTTTTCAAAGCCAGTAGTATAGCTGGGTTTAAAAACGAACTGGAGAAGTTCTTAGAGAATAGGTTAATTAATGGCTATTAACCAAGTAGCTTACAGGATGAATGTCTTACTGTCGGAATCTAGGAGTGAACAACGGGGAATGGATTGTCCATTGTGACTGTTGGTTCTTCTCCCATGCGTTCGAGATTGGCCACTGTTGGAGGACAGGATGCTGGGCTTGATGGACCATTGGTCTGACTCGGTATGGCACTACTTATGTTCTTATGTTCTTAAACCCTTAGTCTGAAGTTGGACTAAGAGGGATATATATTGTGGCAAGGCAGAGCTCCCGGGGTAAGTCACTGCAGGCTCAGACCCCCCTGGGCTGTCACTCACATGGAAATTAGCAATCTGTTCACGTCACATGGGAATTAGCTCAAAGTCTCTTTATTCTATGCACACATAAAACATTCACAGTGTCTTTGGGCTGCTGGCTCAGTCGCCTCACACCCCGGCAGTCCCAGTTAAGTTTCTTTTGACTCCCTCAGTCAGGTACAATATTCAAGCCCCAAAGTCCATAGCAGCCAGGCCAACAAGGCCCTGGCTCTCTTCAAGCCTTCCCCAGTAAACAGGGGAAGGCTATGCCTCTCCTGGGCATAGCCTCCTCCAATACCTGGGTCCACTCTCTTCCTTCTCTGGTTCTTACAGCCTTCAGAACCCTGGAGAGCATAGAGTGGCAGCTCCAGTATTCAGGCTTCTGAATTCTGAATTCAGTATCCCAGGCAGAGACTGCCCTGCTCTCATTCCTGCAATCTCTTATTTATTTTAATTTATTTTATTTTATTTTAACAAACTTATTACCCTGCCCCTCCTGCCAGAGGCAGCCTGGGGTGACTTACAAGAATAGAAACATGTATAAAATTCACATAGGGCCCTGCAGACAACAAAAACAACAAAATAAAAGAGTAAATAAAAGAGGAGCATCACCTCCCTCATAATTAAAATCTCACATAAATAAAATAAGCAACACCCCACCCCATCCCCCTAAACAACCCACCCTCACCCTCGTCAAAGGCCTGGTGGAACAGCCAGGTCTTACATTGGCACTGAGACAAAGGAAGATCTGGGGCCACCTGGGCCTTCACTGGGAAGGAATTCTACTAAGAACTTCTCCATAGTCGCCCCCTTAAATACGTGGGGGACCTCAGGAAGGGTGCTCCCAGATGACCACAGGGGCTGGTAAATGACACAGGAAGTCATGCAGTCCCAGAGATAGGTAGGGCCCAAGCTGTGTAGGGCTTTATAGATAAGAATGAGCACCTTAAATCGGGCCTGGAAGAGTATAGGCAGCCAGTGCAGAGAATGGAGCATCAGTGTAATGTGCTCCTGGTAACCCGTCCCTGTAAGGAGGTGGGTCACCGCATTCTGCACCAGCTCCAGTCTCCAAACCATCACTATGGGCAGCCCCACGTAGAGCGCATTACAATAGTCCAATCTTGAGGTAATGAAAGCATGAATGATAGTGGCCAGATCAGATTCTGAGATATATATCCGAAGCCCAAGCACTAAATATAATTGGGGAAAGTGCTCTTCATCACAGCCTCAACCTGGGCATCTAGGCAGAGCTGCGAGTTGAGGAGCAATCCCAGACGCTTGACCTGAGGTACCAATGGGGGGTGGACCCCATTGATGATGAGGGATGCCACATCCATTGCCTTCCCCACTAACATAATCTCCATCCTATCAGGATTCAGCCTCAATCCATTCACCCTCATCCAGTCTCCCACAGCCACCAGACATCATGTAAGCACCGAGACTGCAGGTCCTGGGTCCAGTGAAAAGGAGACATAGAGTTGGATGTTATCAGCATATTGATGGCACCAAACTCCAGTACTCCGGACGATCTTGCCCAACGACTGCATATACACATTGAACAGGAGAGGGGAAAGAATAGAACTGTGCAGGACTCCACACAAAAGGTCCAAGGGAAATGAAAAATGTTCCTCAAGCACCACCCGTTGGGTACTCCCTGAGAGGAATGAATGGAACCATTAAAGAACAGTCCCGCTAATCCCTGCTTGGTCCTGCAGACACGTCACCAACAACTCATGGTCAACGGTATCAAAAGCAGCCGACAGATCTAACAAAATCAACAGGGTCGAACAACCCTGGTCTAACTCGTGGCGAAGGTCATCGACCAGAGCCACCAATGCAGACACGGGACCATAGCCTGGATGAAAGCTGGACTGTGAGGAATCCAGAAAACTGAGTTGGTCCAGATGCTCCTGAAACTGCCGATCCACTAGCCGTTCAATAACCTGCCCTAAGAAGGGAAGGTTAGAGACAGGCTGATAACTGGCAAGGGTATCAACATCCAAAGATGGCTTTCGACGCTGGGTTGACAGCAGCAGGGGAAGAGCGCGGGGGGGCGGAGGGTCCGTCTGGTCCATCTTTATGGGGCGAGTTTCAGGAAGTGACGCCTGCCGATGTGGTGGATGTCCTGGGGTCTGTGAGGGCCACGTGTTGTCAACTAGATCCATGCCCGTCCTGGTTAATAAAAGCTTCCGGGGAGATGTTGGGGACGGTGCTGGCGAGGGTGGTCAATGCGTCCCTTCGGCAGGGGAGGTTGTCGCCTTGCTTAAAAGAGGCTGTGGTGCGCCCCCTGCTGAAGAAACCATCGCTGGACGTGGACGCGCTCGCCAGCTACCGACCTGTCTCTAACCTTCCCTTTTTAGGGAAGGTTATTGAGCGGGCAGTGGCGCTCCAGCTCCAGGCTCATCTGGACAACATCGGGCTCCTTGACCCTTTTCAATCTGGGTTCCGCCCCGGCTATGGCACCGAGACGGCGTTGGTGGCCTTGGTGGACGACCTCCGCCGGGAGATGGATGCGGGATGTTCGACATTTCTTATCCTGCTCGATCTCTCGGCCGCTTTTGACACCGTGGACCATGGGCTGCTGTTGAGACGACTGCGTGACCGGGGGGGTCTGGATGGGACTGTTCTTGAATGGTTCCGTTCATTCCTCTCGGGGAGGAGCCAGCGGGTGGTGCTGGGGGAGGAAACATCGAACCCCCGCGCCTTACCGTGTGGCGTTCCGCAGGGATCAATCTTGTCTCCATTATTATTTAACATCTATATGCAGCCCTTGGGGGAGGTCGTGAGAGGGTTCGGGGTGCGATGTCACCAGTATGCTGATGATACTCAGCTGTACCTCTCGTTTTCTACCGACCCAGACCCTGCTGTCTCGGTGCTATCCCAATGTTTGGAGGCCGTGGCGGATTGGATGCGGCGGAGCAGACTGAAACTCAACCCAGACAAGACGGAGGTCATGGTGGTGGGGAGGGCGAAGGGGGTGGTGGCCCCCCTGATTGGGGGGGTTTGCCCCCCTGTAGCTCAGCAGGTCCGGAGTCTGGGGGTCATATTGGACGCAGACCTGCGGCTGGAGCGGCAGGTGGAGGCAGTCGCTAAGGCTGCCTTCCGCCAGCTTTATCTGGTACGTAGGCTGCGTCTGTATGTCTCTGGCCCGGACCTGGCCTCCCTCATCCATGCCCTCGTCACCTCGCGGCTCGACTACTGTAACGCGCTCTACGTGGGGCTTCCCTTGTTCTTGGCCCGGAGGCTGCAGCTGGTGCAGAATGCGGCGGCCCGTCTTCTTACGGGGACGGGTCGCCGGGAGCACATTACACCGGTGCTCCGAGCGCTGCACTGGCATCAAATCCGAGCAATTTTATCAGCAAAATAATCGACAAATGTGCACAGCGGTCACTGGAAGATTCCAGGTCCACGCGGAGAGAGGTTGGACCGACCAGCCTCCTCACCACTTGGAAAAGCTCCACTGGATGAGATTTAGCTGACGCAATGAGGCCAAAAAAGAAATCCTTCTTTGCTGCCCACACAGCTACCGCATAGGCTTGTAACCTAACTCTATGATGCACGTGACCGTCGCCACTGTTGCTCCAACTGCTGCCCCTCATGTTTCAACAACAACAGTGCCTCAACAAACGAAGGGGCTCTGAAATGTCGAAGCTGAGGGTGCGGATGCTTGGGAGCTGTCTTATCGATGGTACCAGTCAGCAAGGTATTCCAAAACTCGACAAGGCCATCAAGTGTCCGGTCAGCAAGATCAGCAGGTAACTCCCCGAGAGCAGTCTGGAATCTTTCTGGTTCCATCAATCTCCGTGGGTGGACCAACTGAACTGGTTCCACACCCCTCCAACAGCAGACATGTGCTGGGAGACAGGCCTGTATGAAGTAATGAAAAGCAAATATGCCACGTGAAAAAAATAATTTAAAAGTGGTTTTCAAATTTAGACTGTCTAATCTACCAGTAGATTATTCAGTTATATTAAACATATTTTGTTCAATAAGGGTACTCAGAGAAGAGTAGCAAATAATTAAGTACATTTAGCTGAAAATGTATGGGTGGCATATTTATTTAAAGCTAGTCACCTCCTCTCCCTCTATTCCCTTTCCTTTAATTACCATGAATTGCAGGATCCAACAGACCAACTGTGCAGATTTTGTATCATTGAACTCCACAGCCAGTTCTGTTGTTGCCTTTAACTACCCTCAGGGTTTAATATATGATTTGTTAGAAAGACAAGTAGCTTCATGTGGCAAGCACCCAATCTAATGAACACTAGCTTTCTAGGGGCAGAACAATGCTCAATGTAAACCAATGGGATTTTGTTAGCTATAAAAGAGGTCAGGCATGTATCCCCTCCCCATCTACCTAGTGTTATAAATTTTGGGGTCCTTACTTATCTCTGGGCTTTCTGTCTCTCTATGAAATTTGGCTGAAATTGTCCTTTGGATCAAAAGTTATTAAGAGGGGACAATAGACAATACTCAGTGTAGTCAATGGGAGGTTTTTTTGTTTATTTGTGGTTTGGCTACAAACAGAACCATATCTCCCCTTCAGGTGCAGTTATCATTATGATACTTTGGGTCCCTATTTAACCATGAGCCTTCTGCTTTTCTACTAAATTTAGTTGAAATTGGCTTGCGGGATCAAAGGTTACTGAGGGGGTGTGTGTATTTATTTATTTATTTATTTTAAAAATTTGTTACCCCGCCCCTCCTTCCACAGGCAGCTAAAGGTGGCTTACAATAATTAAAAACAATTAAAATACAATGTCACAAAAGGAGGGGGAAAATAACACATCCCACCCCCCCAATAGCCCCTAACTGCCCCCCAGTCTGGATAAGTTGAAAGCGGAACAGAGTATAGGCTCTGCGTACAGTTTTACCAGACAGTATGTCTAAATAAGGTTCAAACGAGACAGTGCTCTTAATTGCCCGTAGCCCTGGGGCTACCTTCCAACTGTACACTATTGCCAAATCATTCTGTTTGGCCAAATCCTCCAATCTCAGAAAAAACTCCCTTCTAATAATACCTATAGGTTTCCCACAGGAGTAAGAAAAGGAGAAACCCATGCTATTTAAAAGGAAGAAAAGATATTTTAACCATAGATAAGATCTAGATCCTGTGCATTCAAGCTCCTCCATAAGGCATTGTAGAGATAATTCCTCCACACTCTGGGCCTGAAGTCTCAGCCAATACCTAATTAGAGCCTTTTTGCTCAAGCAGTCTATTGAAAGTGAACCTGTCTCTGCACGGACCACTTCTCCAGGAACATTTTCCCCTACCATAAGTAATTGACGGAGGGATTGATTCTGCACTCTTTCAAGGTCCATGACGTTTGAATAAGGAATAATCTCCAGGCCAAAAGTGGCTGCTGAGTGAACTTTCAGATGATAAGTTTGCGGAAAGGTTGAGATAGGAACATGCTTTGATCGGTTCACCGCTTTTACTATACATTGTGCTGTCCCAAACACCGAGTAAGCACCAAGACTGCCGGGCCTGGGTCTGTTGAAAAAGAGAGGTACAGATGGATGTCATCAGCATATTGATGACACCACACACGAAACCCCCTAATCACCTCGCTAAGCAGCTGCATGTACATGTTAAACAGGAGAGGGTACAAAACAGAACCCTGCGGGACTCCACACGAGAGATCTCGGTATGATGAAAAACACTCCCCGAACACCACCCACTGGGTTCTTCCAGTCACGAAAGAGTGGAACCATTCTAGAACAGTCCTGCCCACCCTTGCACAGTCCCGCACCAACATCTCATGATCAATGGTATCAAATGCAGCCGACAGATCTAACAAAGTCAGCATGGTCGAGCGACCTCAATCCAGTTCTTGGTGCAGGCCATCTACCAAAGCCACATGGATATAACAGGGCACTCTGTTTTTAGGGGATAGATCCAGATAAATTTCTGCAGGGAAGCAGTCCTTTGGGAACAAACACATGGGTGAGCACCTACAGCCTGTTAACACAGCTATTAGGGTGGCTAATTGATCAGATGACAGCAGGACAGGGATTTCTGGGCAACTGGGGGAAAAGAGTATAAAGGGCTTAGCCAGTGCTCAGATGGGCAACTACCAAGGAGGATTCTGGGAGCTATCAGACCGATCCAAGGTCCGTGCACTGTGCCCATGTGACGCACGCATGACATGCACAGTTGGCATGTGCAAAGTGTGTGTACAGTGCATACTGCTTTGTGCACCATCCACACATGGGGATTTAGTGAGTTCACTGCAACAGCTCACCCTTCTGCTGGCTTGCCTGAAGGCCAAAGCTGGGGCTATTGGGAATAAGGGCAATTTGGTCGATGAAGTTAAATAAAGATAGATGGTAATGGAATTCTACTGAATTGTGTCCTCCGTGGACTCCAATACTTGTGTCCTAAAAGTTCTATACTGTTACAGCATGCACATGCATGCACAGACAGACAGACAGACAGACACACACACACACAGAAGGTAATCACAAAAGACTTCTTTCCAGAGGAGCCTGGAGGCCTAAACTCCAATAAAGTTGTCAGACATTTATTTTTAAGACATCTCCTAAAGCAGGGATGGGAAACTTTCCCCCTTTATTTGGGCACTTTGAAAATTAATACAGCTCTATGGACCAGATAGCAGTTAGAGTGGGGTTGCTTACAGACTCAGCTTAGGAAGGGGGAAACAAAAGGAGGGTCAAGATCATGGATCCATTCTGTATCATTGAGTGCATGCCCTCATCTTGCCTTCTTTCAGTTAAGCTCACTTTCAGTGCTTGAGGTTAGGGACTGGATTCATGGGCCAGATACAAAAATAGTAATAAGCCAAATAAAAAGCAGCCACAGGTTGCCTTTGGCCCATGGACTAGAGGTTCTTTTAATAAGTTACAGTGAGCGCAGGGTCCCAGGTTGTTGTAAGGGTGAGCTAGATAAGGACTGTAAGGCACTTGGAACACAGAAAGGGCTATAAAAGTGATTTAATAATATGGTCTCAGAATTTTTGGAAAGTGATCTTTGTGATAAGGGACACACTTTCAAAATAGTTGAAAACAACCTGAACTTTAGTTGTGCTGGTTTGTATGATCAGCATGTAGCATCAGTGCTTCCCTCTCTTACATGCCAAACACAGGGAAGAGAGGGACTAGTTGCTGTTGGTGGGGGACACAGTTTGTGTGGGGCTACCAGCATGAAGGACAGACACTTCCGTGTGAATGACACTGGGGAAGACCTAGGGTGGAAAGGCATGGGGTTACAGAAGTGAGGAGTGTTGGCAGGGACACTACTTTGTAGGGAAGAAACATGTGGGAAAATATCCTAATTCTTATTATGGGCAAAAACAGATGTGGGTCTGGTGCAGAGATTCCCTGACCCTGGGTGGGGCAGGAAACCACAGCAGCCACTCTTCGGGGCAGCAGGCAGCACTGAACAAATGTGCCTGTGACCCGGGTGGCCAGCGAGCCATATCCCGCCCTCCCCACCCTGCTCCCAGTGCCTTGCTCCCTGCCATGATATGCAGCCATGGCAGCCAATGATGAACAGCTGCACCATGGTGGTATGGTGTGGCAAACAGATGCACTGTTCTATTGTGGACCATGTTAGCCTGCTTGGGCGGCCCTTGACCTGGAATGTGTGCCCAGGATGTTCCGAGGGATGCATTCTGGGTCAGCTGACTACCTGTCCTGTGGCACTAGCGGGTCAACATCTGGGGGCCAAGGAACAGATGTTCGGCCCAGTCCCAGACCCAAGTGGGCCATAGAAGGTCATAACAGGCCCATGTCACGTCTGTTTTTACCTAATGACTCAATGCATCCTTGTTAAAAAGTGAGGTTACTGCCAATATTTGTTCCCAAATGCTAATTGTTCGATGAGTAGGATGAAAAAGATTAAATGTCTGCAAGAAGCAAGGAGACTATTTAAAACACCATCTTGGAAGCCCAGATTAAATGTATTCCACCATTTTAAAAAGGTAGCAAGAGGACCAAACATCTACCAGAATGGCTAAATGGTGAGGTGAAGGAGGCTATTAGAGCCAAAAAGGCATCATTTACAAAATGGAAAGTTATTCTTAATCAAGAAAATAGAAAAGAGCATAAGTACTGGCAAGTTAGATGTAAAGTGTTAATATGGAAAGCCAAGAAAGAATTTGAAGGGAGACTTGCTAAAGAGGCAGAAACTAATAATAAAACCTTTTCAAGTACATCAGAACCAAGAAACCTGCTACATAGTCAGATGTGTCATTAGATGACAAGGGAGTAAAAGGGGTTCTCAGGGCAGATAAGGCCATAGTAGAGAAGCTGAATGAATTCTTTGCTTCAGTCTTCACTACAGAAGATTTTGGGGAGATACCCATGCCAGAACTGTTCTTCTAGGTGATGAATCAGACCAAGTGTCACAGATCAACATGGCTCTGGAAGAGGTTCTAGAGTAAGTTGACAAAGTAAATAGTAATAAATCACCAGAACCACATAGTATACACCCTAGAGTTCTGAAGGAACTCAAATATGAAATTGCAGACCTACTACTGGTAATTTGTAACCTATCATTAACTGTACTTGAGGTCTGGAGGGTAGCGGATGTAATACTGATATTTAAAAAGTGCTTCAGAGGTAATCCTGGAAACTACAGACTGTTGAGCCTGACGTCTGTGCTTGGCAAAAATGATGGAAATTATTATTAAGAACAGAATTACTGGACATATTGATAAACATGGCTTAATGTGGTAGAGTTAACATAGCTTTATCAAAGGAAAGTCATGCCTCACTAATCTATTGGAATTTTTGATGGTGTAAATAAGCATGTGGATAGGGTGAGGCAGTTAACATAGTATATCTGGATTTTCAGAAAATGTTTGATACGGTCCCTCATGAGAGATTTTTGAGAAAATTAAAAAGTCATAGGATTGGAGGCAGTCTCCTATTGTGGTTTGATAACTGGTAAGGGGACAGGAAACAAAAAATAGGACTAAATGGTCAGCTTTTGCAATGTAGGGAAGTAGAGATTGGGACTCCAGGGGGAATTTAGGTTTTGGATTTTTCTGTTTAGGTTCTTTATTAATTTTGGATCTTGTTTTAGTTTCATATTTGTTGGTTTCAGATCTTTTTCGACCATTGAAGTCAATGGGAACAAGCTGCAATTAAAAAAAAAAAAACCAACGAAACTGGCACAGTGCAAAAAAACTGAAAAAAAATCCTTGTAAAAGAACTGAAACCATGGAACCTACAAAATTTGAAATTTTGGATTAATCCAAAAGAACCATTTTTGGGCAATTTCAGTTTTATCTGAAATGGAAATGCCCATCCCTAGAGAGAAGTAAATAGCTCGTGCATGGGGAGTGGGGGGAAGAGGGGTTAGACTAGTGCTGAAACTCAGTATTCAAAATTACTTGGTTTTTACTCAGTTTTAGCAAGTAACTGAGGTATCAGTCCAGTACTTGGTCCTTGAGTAACTCCTCAAATGGGCAACATATGGGACTTTTCCTGCAACATATGGGGCTTTTCCTGGTCCTATATAAGGGAACTCGTTGCTTGGAAAATACTCGGTACTCAGTTTTATTTTACTGAGTATTTTACCGAGTACCAGGTATCGAGTATTTGGCTGAGTTACCGAGGACTGACCAAAAACTTGGACTGGCCAAAAACTTGGAGCCGATCCTTGGAGACTTGGAAATACTTGCAATTGGTTTTTTTTACTATTTGGTGCAGCCCTAGTTTAGATGTTCACTCCCTGCTACCGGAGGTCGGCTGGGTGCCATTAGAAACAGTGGGTGCTGAGGAACTTGTGCATGCTTGGAGATTTGAACTTGTAAAACCATTGATATTGAGGTTTAACAAGTTTGAATCTCCAAGCATGTGGTAATTCCCCAGTGCATGCTATTTCCAATAGTGCCCAGCTGACTTTGGTAGCATGGTGAACACCCCCTCCCACCCTGCATGAGTTTCTTTTCTCCTAGACTCTGAAGTCTGGGAAAAATGAGGCTCATCTAAAAACTGCCTCAGTGTGCAGCAGCAATAAAAAAAACACCAGAATGTTAGGAATTAGTTGTAAGGGGATAGATAATAAAACTGTAAATATCATAACGCTTCAATATAAATCTATGATGCAACTGCACCTTGAGTATTGTGTGCAGTTCTGGTTGCCCCATCTCAAAAAAGATATAGTAGGAATAGGAAAGATAAAGAGAAGGGAAACAAAAACAATAAGGGTTATGGATAGCTCCACCAAGAAAAGAAGCTAAATAGGTTGGGTCTCTTCCACTTGGAGAAGAGACGTCTGAGAGGGGATATGATAGAAGTTTATAAAAACATGAGTAGTGTGAAACAAGTAAATAGGAACAGTTATTTATCTTCTCAAATGCTACTAGAAGTAGAGAACACGCCATGAAACTAATGTGTAGCAGATTTAAAACAAATAAAAGGAAGTATTTTTTCACTTGACACATATTAAGTTGTAGGACTTGTCGCCTGAAGATGTGGTCAAGGTCAATAGTATAACCGGGTTTTAAAAAGGATTGGACAATTTTCTGGAGGATAGGTTCATTTGCAGCTAATAGCCAGGTACGTTTGGGGCAATTTTACCTCTGACTGTCTGGAGCTGGGAGTGAACAACAGGGAATGGATTGTCCCATATTGACCTGTTGGGTACTTCTTCCAAGTGACCGAGGTTGGCCATTGTTGGAGACGGGATGCTGGGCTCAATGGACCTTTGGTCTGACTCAGTATGGCACTTCTTATGTTCTTAAGTGTTTATGTAAAGTCAAAAACAAAAGTTTGCCTTCGAAATCAGAAACCTCCATGGCAATGGAAGTTTCAGAGCATAGAAAAAGAAGACTTTTTGTCTGGATAACAGAGTTCACAGACATTAACATCTTCTGACAACAAATACATAATAAATGAGTGCTTATATTTCCTTCCTCTCTTTTATTTACTCTATAAAATAGATTAATCACCTTTAAGAATTACAGCTCAGATTTCAACAATAGTCATAACTGTAATTACAACACAGAAAAAAAAAATCCATAGAAATCACATAAAATATTTATGGACTGTATTTTCTAGCCCTGTTATCAAATGAGAATTCTGCTCCAGGCTCCTGATACTGCAAATAAACTTTATGGCTTGCTTTCTTTTGACAATTTTTGTATCTCTTCCCTTCCTTCTGTTAAATGATGTACTACAACACAGTCTTCTGCAGTTGTTCCTTCAATTGTTGTTGGCAGCATCATATGTCCTTCGCCAAAAAGCTGTAAATTTACATTTCATCCTCCTCAGTGACAATGCATATCCCTCTCCAATAACTATTCATGCAAACTTGTCAATACTGATGCTGTATATTTATTGAAGCCCATGGAGATGACACCTCAGTGATATGCAGCCAATACCTTAACAAGGGTTTTCTGTAAAAATGAACTCCCTTAACTTGCAATAAAGTCCAATAATGTGCACACATCAGTCTGAAATGACTGAGCAGCAGCTTACAAAACATTACTTTCCACTTCCTGTGTCATGAGAAGCACATAAAGAATCCTTTCATGACTCATCAACTCAGCCTCTCATAGCTCAGACAGCTTCCCCATTCCCCTTGCATACTCAACAGAAATCCTGAATCTCATTTGATATCAAGATATAGATTTTGTGGACTGGATCCAGCGGGTGTTTTCTAAATGCAATCATGCATGGAGACCTACGAGTCACTCTGACCGCCGGCCTGAAGGTGGCGTGCGGAAATGTGCACTCCCATGAGCCACTCAGCACCCACTCGTGGCACAGTGACGAGAAATCAGGAGTGCTCTATGTGGTGTGGGGCAAGCCAAAAAGGTGTGTGGCAACCCACTCCCAAGCATCCCCATCCCAAATAAACGGGCAGCCACCCATGCCAGCAGACTGCTCTGATGCTCAGGCACTGTACACAGGGAACACGACCTTTTGCAAGTCATGTGAACTGGCCACGTGCACTGGGGAGCCCGGTTCACCAGCACTCACACCGGAATTTGTCAGTTTCAAAGACCAGCCTGGTTCACTTCCCCCTCCCCCATGATCCATGGCAGGGGGAGCACGTGGTGGCTGCCATGGTAGCCATGCTGAGAGCCGCCCATTAGAATCCCTTCCCATGTACTCTACCTGAGTAGCTGCTCCACAGCTGTGCCACTCAGTGGCTATAGACTCCACCCCCCAGCTTTGCTCGTTTAAAAACACCCAGGCCATTTTTAGATGTGCACTGGGATCAGGCGTGGGAGCGGTGAAACAGCCGCGGCGCTGCTTTACATGAACCGAAAGCGGAAGTTGTGTGCGTGATTGGCGGTTTCGCATTCTTTTCTGACCGCGTATGTCCCCCCAGAGAAATTAGGCCGGTTTGACCGCAGTCGGCAAAGAATGCGCGACCGCTGATCACGCACAACTTCCGCTTCTGGTTTGTGTAAAACAGTGGCGCGGCTGTTTTGCCGCTCCCGCGTTTGATCCCCGCTGCACGTCTAAAAACGCCCCCAGAGTGATACTTGAAAGTAGTGCCTTCCTAGCTCCCTCACCAGATTTCTCCACTAGGCTATCTTCCTCTCATCCTTCTCTCTCTTGCACCTCAGAACTCTTCCTCCATCCAGCTGTTCAAGTCCTCGTACTTCCCAACATCAGTTCTTCAAAAGGATCCTGGGTCAGTGGCTGAGAACCAAGTCACAATCTGTTAGTTCCAGGGTACTGCCCTCCTGCCTCTTGTCTGGGACTTAGCAGACAGTTCCATTGATGTGTGCTACTTGTTCTTGCAGCTTCACTCAACTCTATAGCAGAAGGAAAGATAGTGAGGCCTTTAAAAATTTGGCTCTCCTGATTCACTGAAATTGGGGGAGGAATTGCTTCCTATAGTGCAGGTGTGGGGAACCTTTTCCCTCCCAGGGGCCACTTTGAAAGCTGGCACAAGCTCCAAGAGCCACACAGAAGTTGGGGTGGGGGTGCTTAAAGGATGCACTCAAGGAAAGGAGGGCCCAGATCATGGATCTGCGCCAT
Source organism: Sphenodon punctatus (assembly GCA_003113815.1). Classification (NCBI taxonomy): domain Eukaryota; kingdom Metazoa; phylum Chordata; class Lepidosauria; order Sphenodontia; family Sphenodontidae; genus Sphenodon; species Sphenodon punctatus. The sequence continues at coordinate 1,651,738 of QEPC01013643.1, forward strand.
GGAACTGCCCCCTATTCTCATTTGCACGACCGTATCTCTGTTCCCTTCCCTTGAGCTCGGTTTTTCAGTAATTGAAGGTAGGAACTGGATCCAGGGGCCAGATCCAGGAAGTGGAAAGGGGCCACGCAAAAACGTGTTGTGGGCCATATTTGGCCCCCGGGCCTGAGGTTCCCCACCTCTGCTATAGTGGAAACGCAGCTGTGGATAGGGGTGTGAATGTCGTTTTCGTTATTACAATAACGATAACGAAAATTGTTAACAATTTGTTAACAATTGTCATTTTTGTTATAGTTATTGCAATAACGAAAACGACAATGATAACAAAAAGGACAATGTCATTATCGTTGTTTTTATTAGTGCTGTGGCAGTTGGGTTTTGGAGGGAAAATGTGGAAAGGGGAGGAGGGAACAGATATCTCGGATCCTAAAACAGGGTTGAACTCTTGAACTGTGCCTGTGTTGGGAGGGGTGAGTAGCTCAGCAGTATCTGATGGATGTATCACTGCAATGAGCAGCCAAGCAGGTCCCAGAAGTCTCTGGCATTCTGTGATTGCTCAATGCCTGCTGCCTCCCACAAACAATCAGGGGGGCTCTGGGGGAGGGCACTGCAACCCTTTATAATGGAAGGGCCAGCCTTTTTCTCTCTGTTCTGGGAGAGCTCTGCTTGTCAGGTTGCATTTACAGAACTGTGGTGCTTGCACACAAAATCCTCCCTAGTCCTCATTGTATTACCAATACCTTTCCTTCCTCATACCCTGCATTTTACCTTCTCCCTTTCCCTGCCCTTCTCCCCCCTGTACATTATATATAGATAGGTAGTATAGATTAGATATAGATATATATTATAGACATCTAGATTAAATTAGAATACTTATCAATCAATCAATCAATCAATCAATCAATCAA
>QEPC01013643.1:1708067-1720969 GCA_003113815.1 Sphenodon punctatus
AGCAGGAGCAGGAGCAGGAGCAGGAGGACCTGGAGGAACCATGGGGGAGATGGACCTACCACAGAGGGGGGCAATGGGGGCACCAGGAGACCCAGGATTTTATCTACATCTGGGGGACCCTGGAACATCAACTGGAACTCGCGCTCAATCAGCGCAATGAGCACGTGTTCCGGGAGATAGTGCGGGACATGGAGGTGGCGGGGCATCACAGGACCATGGCCCAGTGCCGCTCGAAGTCCAAGGAGCTAAAGATGGGTTACAAGGCCCCCTCCAGGGACCCCCCTGTCTGCAACTGGTGTTCCCCTCTGTGGTTGCTGTCTCCAGCGTCTGTGTCCTGTTCTCTGGACCGGCCCCCGGCTCCCCTAGATGCTGCTGACCATCCTCATCCGCCTGCACTCCCTCCAGCGCCCCAGCCCCCGCCTTGGGTGCCTGTGTGACCTCGGGGTTCTGGGGCCCCTGGACTGCACCTCCAGGCGTCCTCCCGGGGTGGGGGGGAATTGTGCCTTTGGACCAGCTGCACAGCTCCGGATCTCCTGCCTCTCCTCCATCATACCCTCACTGGCGCTTGGGGTCCATGTGTGCCTCCTGAACTGTGCCTGGGCCACTGCCTGTTCTGTGTGGCCTCCCCCTGTGCCTGTACCTTGACCTTTCGGGTTCCCCCCATTCCGGGACAGACTGTGTAGCTGTGGGGGTGCCTGTGTGGGCTGTGCTGATGTTGGGGGTCTTACTGCCATTCTCCATGCCCAGTCCTGCCCCTGTCCCACTGCCCCTCTTCCCCCCTGTGCCCATTGTGCCGGGTGTGTTGTCTGTCCTGCTGTGTGCCCCCTTACCTTCCTTTCCCGTGCGGGTGTGTGTGCACCCTGGCGTGTGTTTGTGCTGTGTATTCCACTGTGCCCTCGATGTTTCTATGCCTGTTGTGTGTGGTACCTTGGCGGCTCTCCTCCCTCTTCCCCCTCTGTTCCTGTTTTCCTTGTGTGGGCATTCCCTTTTGGCGCTTTTGACTTCGTTTGCCCTCCACCAGTCATGTCTGTGTCCCGCCCCTTCCCGGTGCCCTGTGGGTGTTTTGACCATGGCCGGGAATTGGCGTCACATCTGTTGTGCTGCCCCATGCCATGGTCTGGTGGCCCGATTCCCTGCCATGGTCCCGATCCCATCATGTTTTTTTCAGGACGCTGCTTGACCACGGGGGGTGGTTGTTCAGTTCACCACCACTGGGGATCCACTGTGGTGAATCAGGACTGCGTAACGTCTGAAAACACCCAGTGTGAAGATAGTGTGGTGGGTGCCCACTCTTGACCACTCATGGAGCACTGGCAAAAAAGCTGGAGTGCGCTGTGTGGGGGCAGACAAAAAAGTGCATGGGGGCTGATGCCCATGCATCCCCACCCTGTATGAATGGCGGTAGCCAGCCAGCCATGTCATCTGAGTGGTCCACCATTTAGAGGCACCGTGGGGTGGGCAGGGAAACAGCCTTTGCATGGCACAGGAACCATTTGAAAGTGCTGGGTAGCCTGGGTTCCCCAGCACTCAGTTGGGACATGTCACTTTCAAAGGCCAGCCTTGCCTGCTTCCTCCCACCCCCATGGTTCATGGCAGGGTGAGTGCGTGGAAGCTGCTGCAGTACCCATCCAGGGAGTCTCTCATTAGAACACACTCTACATGAGAGAGAACTCTATGGCTGTTCTGGTCAGTGGACATAGACCACCCTCTTAGAGCAGTCCCTCCCTCCCATACTTGGCAAAGGGCATGGGCCGGTGGGCATTGGACTCAGGATTTCTCCCCCAAAGAAGTCAGAGCAAGGATCAGGCCAAGCCACCATGGGACCTAGGAAAAGGGAGTTCACCCAGGTGGATACCAGCCTGATCCAGGAAGGAGGTGATTAAGGGGAGATAGCCCTCAGTAAGTACGGGGCCATTGAGAAAGGGTTTTCTCCCTCTTTTGAGAAACCACTGGTGAATAAAACCCAGGTTAGCAGCAACCTCCAAGACATGGATTCCCCTTCCCCCCCCCCCAGGCAGAGAGGAATGTCACCCATTGACCTTGGGTCCCTCTCACAACTCCTCCCAAATCACCAGAATGTCCTCTCCCCATTCATGCCCAGGTGTGTCCATTGTGTGTCTGTTGCCCATGACTCTCCTAGGTCTCTTTCCTTTTGTGACACCTAAGCACCCACCTGGAGTCCCCTTTTGTCCCCATGGTTCACATATGCATCTTTCCTTTTGTCTCACTTAGAAACCCACCCAGATATGCCCAGATGGGTCATTTGTGTCCCTTTGTCCTCCCTGTGTGTCTTTTGTAACACCCTTGAGCCTATCCCAAAATTTTTATCCGGAACCCTATAACTGCCCCTCGCTTCCCCCATGCAAACTGAGAAGTTTTGGATACGGACACGTGCAGGATACTCTGTGCATGTCTGTTTTTCTAAGGGTCTCCCAGACTTTGGTCTGCCTCTTCCCTTCCAACCCCGACTTCGCTGGATCCATGGACCGCCTGTCCACTCTGCAACAGGAATGGAGAGGTAACCCACAGGTCCAGACTTTCCCTCTAGCTCTAGCTCTCCCTTTTGCTGCATCCCCACCGGATCTCCCTTCCCTTGCTCCCCCACCCCTTTTTTTGTACTTTTGTTTTCCTCACCGCCGCTTGTGTTTTACCTTTGAGCCTCCAGTCAGACCGGGACTGTGTTTCCCTATGTTATCTATGTACTTAAATAAACTTTTTTAGTTTTTATTGGATATTTGTCTCCTTCCCTTTCTTCACTTTTGGGGAGGGTAACGTAAACTGGCTGTAGCGCGCATCTGTCCTCGGACTAATCCTTGGGACACGCAGGGACCGCGGTTTAAGAAATTAAGCTAATTCCCCTCGAAGTTAAGGAACAGTGGATATTGGGCTACCCACCCCCGAAAAGTCACAAGTGGAAGGGGGTTCTCCTGTTAACAACCCCCCTGCAGCTGAGCTCATTTAAACACTGCCTAAGAGAAGAAAGGTTTGTTTGACATTTTGTTTCACATATCATTTATGGGACAGCCCTAAGAGTCAGAATACCTAGGTTATATTTCTATTCCACTGACCTATTAGTGAACTTGAAGCTAGGATTGTTAGATGAAAAATTCATAAATAAGAGACACTAGGGAGTGGAGGGGTTCTGAAATAAGGAATGCCCATTGTGTTTTATTGAGCTCTGAGGTTCTTAACTAGGGACAGTCATCATGTTCCTGAGAGCTGTGGGGTTCTGAAATAAGAGACATCCATTGTGTTACAGGGAACGGTGTGGTTTTTCAACTAAGGGACATCCATCATGTTCTAGAGAGTTGAGAGGACCTGAATTAAGGGATATCCATTTTATGTTCTAGGAAGGTGTGGGGTTCTACAATAGATGACATCCCTTATGGTCTAGGAACCTGTGGGATTCTGCAATAGGGGATGTGCATTGCGTTCTAGGTTGCTGAGGGATTTTAAAATAAGGGAGGCCCATCATGTGGGGTTCTGAAATAAGGAATGTTCCATTAAAATAAGAGACATCTCTTAAAATTAGGATATTCTGACAAATCTAAAGCATTCCCTCACCCAACCTCTACCCCCACAGCCCTGACCCCAAAGATACTGTCTGTATTGTCTGTTTATTTACTTTGTCAGCTTTTAAAGCTACCAACTTTCCAAAGTCTTACTTCAGAGCATATTAGAACCAAACCAAGGGAGCAGAGAATGAAATTTGTAAATCAAGGGGGGAAAGGATGAATTGAAAAAGATAGAAAGCAATGCGTAAGAGTACATAAAAAGCAAGAGGAGGGGAAAAGCATAAAATAAATAAAAGATTAGGGTAAGAGAATGGAGGATGGAAGGAGAGAAACCATGGGTATTTTCAGAAGTGATGCTACCACGCTTAGACCCAATCTGGGGTAACAGCTGCCACCCCACCCTGGGGTAGGCTGGTATCCAGAACAGATATGACGGTGCACCTTACCACACTTTACCCTGAACTGTGGTAGCACTTACCATCGGCTGTTCCCCATGATTTTCCGGGTTCACAACCAGTGGTAACTGCTACCACCATTCAGGGCAAAGCGTGGTGAACATCTGGCGGCCGCCAAACAGATGTGACACTGGTCTTCCCTGGTCTCCCCTTTCTCCCCTCATCTCTGTCCAAAACTCTGCTGCCAGGGTCATCTACCTCGCCAGTCGCTTCGACCATGTGCAGCCCCTCCTCTCTTCGCTTCACTGGCTTCCCCTTCCTGAACGAATCCTGCACAAGCTCCTAGTCTTCACCTATAAAGCTCTTCACAACCTTGCTCCCCCCTACCTCTCTGCACTTATCGCCCTCCATACTCCAGCCCGTGCACTTCGCTCCTCCTCTGTCCCTTCTCTCACCCTTCCACGCCTTCCCTGCTCCCCTAAGCGCCTTCGTCCCTTCTCACTTGCTGCCCCCCATGCCTGGAACTCCCTCCCTGTCCACATCCGCCTTGCCCCCTCCCTTCATACCTTCAAATCTCTCCTTAAAACTCACCTCTTTCGCTCTGCTCTGTCTGACTCTTTATCCTGCTGAGCCACTATTCCTATACCTACGATCGGTTTACCCTTATCCTTGCAACATGGACCTGCCTGCTGTCATTCTCATCGTAACCAAGCCAAGTACGTGCACTTGAGACCTCGCATCTTCATGAATGTTAGACCCCTTGTCTCTCCCTCTGTTCCCCTTCCTAAGTCTCTCCCCCAGCTCCTGTCTCTCAGATTGTAAGCCCTAGGGGCAGGGACCGTGTCTATTTTATTACTTTGTAAAGTGCCAGGTACACTGCTGGTGCTATATAAATGTTTGTTAATAATAATAATAATAATAATAATAATAATAATTGTCACGCTGGGGTGGGGGTTAAGTGTGGTAAAGTGTGACTAAGCGTGGTAGTGTCAATTCTGAAAATACCCCATCTCTTCCTAGAGAAAAGCTTTGTCTGGACCACAAGGCCTCTAAGCAGAGGAAGTACATATACAGTAAGAAAATGTCAGTTTACACCAAAGCATAACAGACAGGTGTGACATCTGTAGGTTCCCCCAAAATCTGAATAGACAGCAATTTCTTTCGTCTAAGTCAGTTCCTCTGATAGTAAGTGCTTTCTCTCTCTCACTCCTGACTGCAAACTGACAGGCCATGGATCTGATTCTGTATGTACTGCCTATGCTCAGAAGCTTGTGGTTCTTGAGATGTTTTTCCTACTGGGGAAGAGAGCCTCCCCAATTCCACTTTTGTTCTTCTTCTCTCTCCCTTATCGTTTTTCTTTCTTTTTCTCCTACTTTATCTCCTGCATTTTTTCTTTCTTCCCCTTTTAACCCCTTTTCTGATTATTTTCTCTTTCTTTTCATTTTTTCTTTGATCTCTTATCTTTATTTTATTTCTGCTCTTCCCCTCAGCTCCAACCTACTTATTTTTGTCAGGGCAAAGATCAGGGTGGCATTCATACCAGAGCAGCTCACCACAGAACAAGACTGTCTTTGAAAAACAGGGACAGGAGGTAGCTTTTGGGGGAGATATAGAGCTTCCCTCACTAAATGCTTGTAGAGTAGGACTGCACCGAATAGTAAAAATAAATTAATTTGTGCGTATTTTTGAGTTTCTGAGGATCGGCTCCGAGTGTTCGGCCAGTCCTGAGTTGGTAATTCAGCCTAAAACTTGTTACTCAGTACTCGGTAAAATACCCAATAAACTAAAACTGAGAACTGAGTATTTTCTGAGTACCGAGTTCCATTATGTAGGACCTGGAAAAGCCCTGCATGTTGCAGGAAAAGCCCCGTACGTTGCCCACCTGAGGATTTACTGAAGTACCGAGTACTGGACTGAGTACTGAACTAATTCCTCAGTTATTTGGTACTCAGTAAAACCAAGTTGAATACCAAAATACTCAGTAAAAATCAAGTAATTTCAAATACCGAGTTTTAGCACTATTGTAGATCATCTAGCACAATGGAGCTTCGACCTCAACTCATGCTTCTAGGTGCTGTTAAGACCTTCAGGACTGCTGCCATTTAAATAATGTTCCTACCTTTCCTGAGTACCATGTTGAATCTAGGCAAGGCTATCTTCTGCTACTTTCCTCATATTAAGCAGCATTCTTCCTTGTGAATTGTCCCACTGAGGTCAATGGAACTATTAGGCAGATACAGAGTGCACTGTATCCTCTAGATGGAGGAAAAGGCCCCCTAATGAAATGCAAGAGCTGGCTGTGTAAGAATATTCAAGGAACATCTATTTTTTGTTTGTGAATATGACTACTAAAAGTAATACAGCATGGATCTGACAGTTCACATTGCATTTTTAGCTTCCTGGTTATTCTTGTCCTGTTCCCAACAGTGATGTGAAAAGGAAGTCACTGGATATAGCCAAGAATATCTCTTGTGCTGTTTCCATCCCCATCCCCATACAACATCCCCCCCCCCCCCACATCGTACCACAGCAGAGAAGGAAGCAAAAGGGACTATTGATCTCTAAATGAGTCCAGATGCATTTTTCACATTTCATAGCAGTAGAACTATTTTATTTTATTTTATTTTATTTATTTATTTTAAAAAATTATACCCCGCCCCTCCTGCCAGGCAGCCTGGGGCAGCTAACAAATCAATGAAAAATACAATAAAAATACAATAATATATATAAAACATTCAATAAAAACAACAATAAAAATGACGAGAAAAACAACAACACCATAACCCTCACCATCCCATCCACCCTCACCCTCACCAAATGCCTGCTGGAACTGCCAGGTCTTACAATTCCTACGGAAACTCGGGAGGTCTGGGGCCAGACGGGCCCCCACCGGGAGGGAGTTCCACAGGCGCGGTGTGGCCACCAAGAACCCCCTGTCCCACGTGGCCCCCCCAGGAAACCCAGGGGACTTCCAACAGGGCACCCCCAGATGACCGCAGGAGCCAGTCCAGAATCCGAGGAGTGAGGCAAACTTGCAAATAGGCAGGGCCCAAACCATGTAAGGCTTTATAGGTAAAAACCAACACTTTTAATTGAGCCTGGAAGACTATTGGCAGCCAGTGCAGAGATCAGAGCACTGCTGTAATGTGCTTTCAGTGACCCAGTCCCACCAGGAGCCGGGCCGCCACATTCTGCACCAGCTGCAGCTTCCAAGCCATCACCATAGGTAGCCCCATGTAGAGCGCATTACAGTAGACTAACAGAGAGGTGATAAAAGCATGGATGATCATGGCCAGGTCTGGAACCAAAATCAGCATCCGAAGCCACCGCACCAGATGTAACTGATGGAAGGCACTCCTCCACCACCGATTACTGCTTCCGATCACCAAGCATCACCCACTGAGTTCTCCCGGTCAGGAATAAGTGGAACCATTCGAGAACAATCCCATTCACTCCCGCACTGTCCCACAGGTGTGTCACCAACATCTCGTGCAGTCGACAGATCTAATAGGACCAAAAGGGTTGACTGACCCTTATCCTTTTCACAGCACAGATCATCAAACAAAGCCACTAATGCTGTCTCAATGCCATGCCCCGGACGAAAGCCAGACTGCAAGGGATCCAGATAACTGGTGCGGTTGAGATGCCCTTGGAGCTGCTGAGCCACTACCCATTCAATAACCTTCCCTAAAAAGGGAAGATTAGAGACAGGCCCATAGCTGGCAGGGGAGTCAGCGTCAAGCAATGATTTCTTCAGCAGAAAGAAAGCAGAGAGCAGAAAGAAATCAGAAAGCATCAAGTGATGATTCCTTAAGGCAGGCCGGCACTCTGCCCTCCTGCTGGGAGGCGCTGACCACCCCAGCCAGCAACGGCCCCAATGTCTCCTGGCAGGTTTTAATCAGTCAGAATGGGCATGGATTTAGTTCACAAGAAGTGGCTCGAACAGCCCCAAGCACCCCCACCACATCAGCGGGTGCCAATGACTGAAACTGATCCCACAAAATTGGACAAGACGGGGCTTCTGCCCCCTCTACCTCCTCTCTGTTTTAAGTGCGGCATCAAGATCTTGGTGAATATGAACGATTTTCTCTGCAAAATAATCCACAAAAAGGTCACAGTGGGCAGTTGATGACTCAACTCCAGGGTTGAGGGAGGCTAGACTGACCAGCCCCCGCAAAACCTGGAACAGCTCCGCTGATTGGGATTTAGCGGATGCTATGAGGGTAGCAAAGAATTCCCTCTTTGCTGCCCACATAGCCATGGCATAGGCTCATAAACTAACACTATGCTGCAATGTGTAAGCTTTAGCCTGAGAACGACACCACTTTCTCTCCAACCGTTGCCCTACCAGCTTCAGCATCCGCAGCTCCTCAGAGAACCAAGGAGGTCTGCGGAGCCTCTGCCTGGGCAATGGATGCCTGGGAGCCGTTTGATTGATGGCCTCCATCAGCAAGGTGTTCCACAGCTTGACAAGGTCATCAATGTGACGGTCGTCTAGGTCAGAGGGTAACTCCCTCAGAGAACCTAGGAACCACACTGGGTCCAACGGTCTCCAGGGCCGGACCATTCTAACAGGTTCCACACCCTTCCAGGGGCAGACATGTGCTAGAAGGGAGGTCTGCAGGAGGTAATGGTCCATTCATGACAAGGGCACAGCTGTAATCTCCCCCATTAACGGACCACCCGCCTCAAGGACAGTGTAAAACATGAGGTCTAAGTTATGTCCACCAAGATGTGTCGGGCCATTGACTCTCTGGACAGGCCCATGGTTGCCATGGCAGCCATGAACTCAAGCTCGACTCCACCATGGATCGCGTCATCATGAACGTTGAGGTCCCCGAGGACTATCGTCCTTGGGGACCGCAACACCACCTCCGACACAGCCTCTGCCAGAGCCTGCAGGGAGGCTACTGGATTGGTAGGTGCATGGTATACCAGTAGCACACCCCTGCCAAATCAAACACAAGATGAAGACACTCAGTACCTACCATGGGTCGCACCGGAGACCCCTCGCAGACCACCCCTCTTTAAAAACCATAGCTACACTGCCACCCCCATCCCTCCACTGCCCCCCCATCCCTGGCTGGTATTGCACGGAATATCTGACTGGAACAAGATCAGCCAGAATTGGCCCTGATTCATTGTCGAGTCAGGTCTCCGTGATACCCACGAGATCGGCGGCATGGTCCAGGATTACCTCCTGGACCGTTGTTACCTTATTTGCCACCAATCTTGCATTTAACAGCACCAAAACTGGGCTCAGGGCCCCCTGAACAAGTTCCACCTGCTCATCTGCTGGAGGAGAGGAGAGCGGGACGTGCACTAAGCACCTATCCTGCCTCACCACTCTCCCACTGAGACCATACCTCCCCCGGCCCATCACAACCCCAATAGCCATGCCCACCTCCTCCCTGACTGCCCCTCCAGCCCCCCTCCCTGGCTGTCCCACCCAGGGTGCGAGAGAAAACCCTCCCTCCTCCCATCTTCCCCCCAACATATCCCTCCCTCCTCCCCCCCATCCCCTAGTACTCCCACCCTGGTGTCTTCTGGGTGTTCTGACCATGGTCCAGAATCAGCATAACATCTGTTGTGCTGCCTGGGGCCATGGTCCATCCGTCCATTTCCTTGCCATGGTCCGGCTACCATCACATCTGTTCAGGGCTTTCCTGTACCACGGGAGGGAGTTAGCTGGCTTGCCACAGTTGGGAATCCAATGTGGTGACCTGGGAGCATGTAACATCTAAAATCACCCAGAGAAACAGTCCCGAGGAGGCAGTATGGACTGAGACTAGGGAAAGTGGGGAACCCTGGATGTGGGTAAGCCAGAAAGGGCTTCACCCTAGAATTCTATGGAGAACTATGTTTATGCTGAATAAAAGATAATTTGAGTTAATTCCCTAAATACTTTGTTGTACTTGGGCCTTATCCTGACAAGACATATGCTTGACAAGAGGAACCCTGCCACAAAGTGGTGGAGAATGCATGAAAGCCCTAATGTTAGCTACCAAGCTAAGGGGCTTTAAAGTCCTACAGCAGGGAGGTGAACTCTTAATAGGAGGATTGAACCCTGAGAAAGTAGAGAGAGCAAGTGAACTGTTAAGGACAACCTGTGCAAGCTCCCTGAGGAGTCAGTTGAGTCTGGGTCAAAAGCAGATGAGCCTGAATGCTTCTGCAGGACACAGGGAGGGACCCAAGATGGTGGACATAGGTTTGCAACCAAAATGGTGGCATACAGTGAGTCTGAGGAACTGGGTGAAACCAGAGCTACAGCATCACTGATGTGACCAGCAGGAGCAGTGAGCACTAGCTGCTAGGAACTGGAGAAGACCACAACAGCTGCAAGACCAGAAACCTTGGGAATGAAGGTACAGGGAACCTCATGAGGTTTGTGCCCCAAGACTGTGCTATACTTGTGGGGACATTTGCAGCATTGATACTCCTGCCCCAAGTCACAGAGAAAAAACAGAAGTGGGGTTTTCCAGGATCTTTTTAGAAAAGAGACTCTGCCCCTGAGGATTGTTCTTTGTGTAAGGTGACAGGGCTGCAAAGTGAAGAGAAGCCTGCCAAAGACTGGGACTGTTGTAAATAATGTGGGGGTACAGGTTTGAGGAATCTGGAGATTACCACGGGAAGTGGGATCCTAATAGAGCTGAAACCCCAAAGGGAAACAGAGTCCCAGAAAGTAGGAAAAGGTGCTGCGTTTGTCAAAGTGAATGGCATTTAATGTATGCTTGCCCTGAGAGAAAGCACCAAGTGAGAGTACAAACGGCTAAGAGATCAGAGAGGCAGTGTTGATGATGTGGAGTATGGGGACATGTGAAGAGACCATGACCAACCTAACAGCCTCAGAAAGAGATTTAAAGAGAGGCAACATAGAAAAAGGGGGCCAAAGAAAGATCCAAGAATTCAAGGCATCCAAACAAGAATAATGTGGCAAATATATGGCAAAATGTTTGCTAATGTAAAAGAATTGCTGAAAAAAAATAAGTTTCTGAGAGAGGATATGTAAGGGCTCTGAAGAACCCAAGGGAAAATACTAGAACAAATGGAATCCCTAGAGCAAGAGGCAATATGCCTCCAAGTGGCTCAGGGTAAAGAGCTAGATCTTGAACAGAGAAGAGAACAGCCTAGAGGGGGAAGAGAAGAAGTATTGACTTGTTTAGTCAATCTAGAAAGACTAAATCAGTTACCTGAAGAAGAGAATCTTAAAGCAGAGGACCTAAGTCCTGGTGCAGTGTATAAAGAGGTTACAAAAGAGGTCTGGAGAGGAGTTGAGAGGTTTAACTCCTTGGATAGAAAGAGGGTTGCAAGACAAAAGAGAAAATGAGTTAAAGGGAAAGAAATCTTGGCAAGTAGTAAAGAGAGAGAGACAGAACTAAAACCAATAATCAGGGAAGAGTGGGAATAAAAAACCAGCTGAGGATAAGATAGCTGAAGAGTTTGAGTAGATGGTGAGAAATGCACAAAGAACAATAGCATTCATGTTCTAGAGGAAGTAAGCAAAGAGGAAGTAATGCAAATGCAAATAAAAAGCCTAAGTCAAATGAGACTGAGAGGACTCTAGAGCTGGGAAGGGCAGGGCAGGGTTGTCTTCCAAACCTCCTTGAGAGGAACTGTGCCTTATTAAAGCTGGGAGTTTAGGTCTAAATGAAATATGGTTTGAGGTGAAGTGAGACTCGCCAGACCTGGGCTGAAAGCCCTACAAAGAGTAAAGGAATAAAAGCTGTGACATTAGGAGAATGAGATTCTTAAATAAGCGGACCAGAGGCTTGATTAATGCAGAGAGCTAAAAGTGCTAGAGAATAAGAGGTTGAGAACCTTGGGCACAGGCCTAAATAATCTTACCTGGAGCAGAAAGCGCTGAACAAACATTACCTGAAGCTGAAAGCTCTAAATCAGATATGGGGATGAGGGACCCTTGGGCATAGCCCTGAAAATAATGAATAATATTGAGCTCCTGAGGGGAGAATTAACTCTAGAGAAAAGTAGTAGGTACTCAAAGAAAAAGCAGAAAGAGCTCTAAAAAGAGATGGGGTGGGGGGACCCTTGAACATAGCTCTAAATCTGTATATTGTATTCCAACTCTTGAGAGGAATAAAGAGCTTTGGGGTGGAGACCCCTTAGATTTCCTAAGAGGAGAAAAATAGAGATAAGGTGGGGAACCTTGGGCATAGCCCCCCTCCCAAAAATGGAAAATTTTAAAAGGAGAATGTGAGAGCAGAGAGCTCGAGAGAAACGGAGAGTACTATTGTAAATATGTACTATGCACGTATTCTACATAATCTGCTTATTTATTGTCGGACAAGGCTTGCCTTTGGTAAATCTGCCTTGTGGGGGAGGTATGTGGCAGAGTGGAGTCGCAGAGGAGTGAGAGAGAGTCAAAATGGCCACTGGCAGGAAGTCAGTAATTTTGGGGCGTGGCTCAGAATATAAAAGGGCGTGGTTGAGCCAGGAAGAGGAGGCAGCAGTGTTGCTTAGAGGCAGTGTGACCAAGGACAGCTGTCTGAATGGTGGTGTTGGTAGAGGAAGTGTATTGATGCCTAGTATTACCTGGTGTTGGGTAAGAAGAATTGGGAATGCTTGTAAATTCCTAAGAGAAAAAAGTTCTACTAAAGAGATAGAAAAACAGCCCTGAGGAGGAAATATGGATGGAGACTTTGGGAAAGTGGGGAACCCTGGCTGTGGGTAAGCAGAAAGGGCTTCACCCTGAAATTACATGGAGAACTATATTTATGCTGAATAAAAGCTAATTTGAGTTAATTCCCTAACGACTTTGTTGTACTTGAACCTGATCCTGACAAGACTTATGCCTGGCAAGAGGCGCTCTACCACAAAGAGACAAAGGTGTTGGGGTAGGGGAGAGACAGGGATACAGTCCCAAAGTAAAAAAGTTATAGGTGCACATGCTCAGCTTAGACCACTTTTAGATGAGCGCAGCAGGCTCGCATGACTTTTAAAAATCCTGAGGGCGGGAATTAAATGAGACATTTCA
>QEPC01013643.1:1728959-1744576 GCA_003113815.1 Sphenodon punctatus
AACACTGGCAAATTTTAAAATCAACCTCTATATTTCCCAAACTTGATTTAGTAACCGTCCTCCAGATACATACCGGAATCTCAATTAGTACTCTTCGTATAACCCGCAATAACCCACAAAAACCCTATTCAATAATAGCCAGCCCAACTTGGCTCAACACACCACTCTGGGGGAGCATAAACCCAATGTTTCCCCTTTAAAAACCATTTTCTGGCAATAAATTGCCTTTTAACCTTTAACTTCTTTATTGGTATATATAAACCCAATAAAACCAAGTCATCTCAAAGATATCATGATACAACCATACAAAATGAACAAGAGCCAAGCATTTCAATTAACAATCACATCAGATTTGTGCTGGACATAGTTATGTTTCTGACCAATATCTCTGATCTTCAGCAGCAGCATAATGATTTACAACCAAGAAGAACTAAAATAGAGTTATCCTGCAGAGGGTGAGTCTGTAATTATTATTATTTTTTAAAATGAAAAATATCCAAAAACTTAAGTCATAAAAGCCCAATTGATCTATTCAAACAAAGGGCTTACCCTTATCTATCCTTTTTGAATAGACTTCTGTTAAGAACTCTTCAATGGACACTCACCAAACTGCCCTTCTTCTTTTTGGATTGACATGACTAAAGACTATGATTGTATTGTAGCATTTGTATGATGGCTACTGGTTATCGGATCTTATTTTATGATAACGTGTAAGGTTTCATGATGATGTATACATGTAGATATATAGACGTGTTTAACTTGGAGATTTTTGAGTAACTTGACCACTGCCCTATAGGAGGATTAAGGTGGTTTGGTTAGTGAGAACTAATTGCTTGAGTAAATGTAGTAAAGTAGATTGTTACAAATGGTAGTTCTTATTGATAATACTCATGCTTGGAAGCACTTGTTATTTGCTCACATGGATCCATTTAGTCTCAATTGCCAGTATATATTAAGGTCATGTGCTAACAGCAGCTTTCATTGACCAGCCTGTTTTTGGACAAGTGAGGAGAGACATGGAGGACAGAACATAGGGAAAGACAGGGGTAAATTCATGAAGCTGAAAGTGTAGTTGTTACAGTGAGAGGAGGGAGATCCAGAAGAATAAGACAGAATAATAGGGAAGTATCAGTGAGCAATCTATGAGGGGGAAAGCTAATGAGAGGCTATATGTATGTTTTTTATTAAGTGCATTCATCCCATTGGACTAGCATGATTAATTCATTATTCACAGAAATTAATTAATTGGATTTTCATACCTAGGTGGGAAATTAATTAATTTATATGGCTTATTGACGTAAGGGAGCAATGTGGCTAGCACCACATCTAACTGCGTTTGACTTCCCAACCAATTTCTATCTGGGTGGATTAGAGGCAGAATTTGAACTTCTCTTTGCCGATGCACCCCCAAAGAAGACGAGGACACCTCCATGGGTTTTAACGGCCGCAGTCTTTATTAATCATTTCCAAAAGGGGAAAGGGGTACCCCTCCCGCTTTCCCCATTGAACTGGGGTCCTCCTTTTTCTAACTGTCTCTAACTGTTTTCCCAACCACAGGAGGCTCCCGCCACCCCCTACCAGGTGCTGCCCTGTCCACCCAGCGCCCTTCTTCCCCATGTCCCCAGGTTAAGCCCGAGGGGAATCCTCCTGTGCCCTATCTTGTAACCTTCTTTAACTTATACCCTGCCCCGATCACCAGGTTTCCCCGGGCCGGAGTGGGTTGTTTGTACCTAACCCCTCCCCCTTGGGGGGTGGGGGTTTAACCAACAAGGGTGAGAACACTGTAACTGCCTGTTTGGCACATGGTTCGCCCAGCATGTTCGGCTGTTCGTCTCTCACCCTTGGGCTGACCATACAGTGGGCCACACTGTGAGGCTATGTCTGGCCTTGCCCACCTCTTAAGGAGATGTTCCTAATCATGCTATGCTATCTACTTAAATGTATTAAACAATTGGCCTTAACTCAGCCCACCGCCAGAAGAACCACCAGCTTTACTTGGCTGGTTCACCGCCAAACCACCAATACTATCCAGGATCTCGACCAGCAGGCGTTTTAGGATGCCAAGGTAAAGATTACAACCCGTATCTGATAGGTGGACACCATCACTTCTAAACAACTCATCGTTGTCATGGTTGATACCGTCATGACTTATGACCTTTCCCCCTTTTCTTTGTAGCCAATTACTGATTTCGGTGTTTGCCCTCTTTCATGCCCAGTCCACCCAGCCCGGGTGCTGAGTGTTGGCCCATACCCTCTTCTGCAATATGTCGGACCACACCAGTGCAAACCCCTAAAATCTCTCCTGTACCACTTGCAGGTCAGCCTTCACCCTCTTTGTCAGCCACAGCCCCGTTACCTTAGGCAGGTTGTTCTCCCCTAAGTGTATTACAAGCACCACTGGTGCAGGAAATTTTTCTTTTTCCACAGTCAGCGTTGGGAGCAGTTGCTCCCAAAGCATTCTGTGCCTACATATCCAAATTACCTCCGCCCAGTCACTTAGGCCCAGCTGGGTACCCTACCCGCTGCATGCGGCCATCTTTCCTGCCCAGTGCACAATGCTTTGGCCGACGATCCAGACCACTTTCTGTCCCCGCAGAGCTGACATGTCTGCAAAAGAAATCAGGGTTAAGCGGTTGCAACTCCTTCAACTCCCTTTGCCTGCGCACTCTTGCCTCGGTGTTACTGATATATGAGCAGTATGCTCCTGATCGCCATCTCCCTATCCTCTGTATCTGCTCAACGGGCAGTCCCATGCTTGACGCTGCTGATGCTGCCTCGATCCTAAAGGAGTGCGTGCTGTAACAACCTGTGTCAAGGCCCACTGCCCTCACACGCATGCTAAGGACTGCCCCAAATTGATAACTTGTCAGTGGGGTCCCGTCTCTGTGAACAAACAGGGGGCCCTTACCCCTTGGACGAGATGCTAGGTACTCTCTCATTCCTCCCATGGGACAGATTCAGGTATCCTCAGTGGGGCATAGCTTAACCACACGCACCCTCTCTTTCTGGTCAGTCTTTGACCTTCATAGATCCAACATGAAAACGCCTCCCTGCCACGCCACATCCTGAATTTGGAGGACTCTGTCCGACCCGTTGGCCCTGGAGTCAGGGACGAGCTCGCTGATCCTGAAAGCTCTGAATAATGCGACGCGGAAGGCTGCCGTGAACAGAACTATCTCATTGTTGGAATGACAGACATGATACAATTCCCGTATTATAGTGGTAAGCAACTGGGGGGTAATGGGGGCCCTGGTGTCTTGTACTTGAGGGGTGTTTCTGGTCCAGTTCTCTCTCGAAAGGCTCATGAAAACGCCATTATCGGGAGAGGGATGACCTGCCAAATGGCTCGTGAAGGCAATGGCCGATATTTTACCAGCAGTTGTCCCCCGTCGCCAAACCTCTGTGTCTGAGCTGCATCGCAAACTGCAGTATATACCTCTCGGGGATGGGGAATCCTAGTTCCCAACCTTTCTGTGACCTGGATTCTCGGAACTCACTGAAAGCCTTTTCATACGCCCACCTGGTTCTGGGTGCGAGAGACCCATGCACTGCTTGATATCGTTCTAGAATCCAAGGGTCCACATGTCCCTTGGGAATGGGTTGGGGTACTCCCTGGCCTCTGGGGCCAGCTGGCAAAAATGATCTATCTGAAACCCAGAAAGGGCATTGGCTATGCCATTGTTAATCCCGGGCACGTCTCTCGCTACGAACAAAATGTTCACCCACAGGCATTTGAGTACAAAGGCCCGGACCAGCCTCATAACCCTTTCCGATTTCGATAACAGTTTGTTGATAACATGCACCACTGCCATGTTATCACACCAGAACAAAACCCTCTTGTTGGCAAAATCAGCCTCCCACAGGGCCACTGCCACCACTATGGGGAAGAACTTCAGGAACGTCAAGTCACGGGTTAGTCCCTGCTCTTGCCAGGCCGCCGGCCATGGGGCTGCGCACCATTTACCTTTGAAGTAAATCCCAAAGCCATGGCCTCCCGCTGCGTTGGAGTGTATCTGGAGCTCAGCCTCCAATAAGAATCATTGCCACCAGAAACTAACTCCGTTATAGCCCTGGAGGAAGGCCTCCCAGTCGCCAAATCCTCCCGCATCTGCTTCGTCACCCTGATGTGGTGATGTGGGGGATGGTCGCTACCAATGTGGGCATACAAGTGGGACATGAATGCTCTCCCCGGTATGATGACCCGGCAAGCAAAGTTTAGACTACCCGTAAGGGACTGAAGCTGCCTGACTGTCACCTTGGGGGAACCCAGGATGGCTATTATTGATTTTCTGAGCCCATGAATCTTGTCCACTCCTCAGGAAATCTTGACAGGGAAAGTACAGTATCCAGCTCTATGCCCAAATAAATCAACCTGGTCGTTGGGTCCTCAGTCTTTTCAAGCACCAACGGTGCAACCAGCTCTGCAGTGACCTCCTAAAATACGTGCATTGTCAGTACGCATTCCATGGTCCCCGCCCTTCCTGCGAAGAGGAAATCATCCAAATAATGCATAATCTGACTCTGCCCTGTGCAGAGGCGCATGATGCACTGAAGCACCGTACTAAACTTCTTGAAGGCCGCGCATGAGATGAAGCATCCCATGGGCATCGCCTTGTCAAAGTAGAACTTCCCCTGGAACTGCATTCCTAACAGCTCGAAGTCCTCAGGGTGCATGGGCAAGAGTCAGAATGCGGACTTAATGTCGCACTTCATGAGGAAGGCCCCCTTTCCGCAGGAGCACACCATTTCGACTGCAGTGTCGAATGATGCGTACCTCACTGAGAAAAGCTCCTGAGGGATCACATCATTCACTGACTCAACTTTTGGGTGGGACAAGTGGTGAATCATGCGTAACTCTCCCGGGGTCGTCTTTGGCACTATGCCCAGGGGAGATAGCCGCAGTGTGGGCATGGGCAATGCATCAAAGGGGCATTGTATCCTTCCTTCCCTGACTTCCTTATTGATTTTTTGCTGAATGAACTGCTCCTTCCCTGTCACTGATTTCAAGTTTCTGGTGCTCAGGTGATAGTGAAGGCCCTCTGTTGGAATCCTAAAACCCTGCCTGAATCCCTCCACTGCGTAGTTGGTGACCACCTGATCTGGGTACCCGCGGGTTGCTGCAAGCAAGGCATCATGCTGAACTGGGGTTGGTGCCCTTTCCCATTGTCTGGGTGGTACCCCCTTGGCTGACTGGGCTCTGCCTAGCGCCCATCCTTCCCCTGTTCCTAACCCCATACTGTCTGAATCTGTTGCATCCCGAGGCAGTGTGGTCACCTGCACACTGGGTGCACACGTGCTTGAACTTACATTAGGCCTGAAAACATCTACCTCCATCATTATAGTCCGAGCATGTTGGTCCCACTGGGGACTGCCTTGCTCTCCCATTCTGTCCCCTATCCCCTTTCTGGGTGCTCCCTGCACGGGAGAGGACATGCCCACTGTTGGATCACGGGACATATCTGGAACCGCTGATACACTCCAGTCAGATGTCATGGGCGTACATATCCCACCTCAGCCATGAGTTGTTGATTGCCCTGCACCAAAATGTTTCATTGTAGTGCAGCCAAGCGCTAGGTCCTCCTGTGTCAAAAGCTTGGTGCACTATGCCAGAGTATTTGATCAGCTCTAACCCCCACTCTGGGAATTTGAGGAACATCACCCTCATGTAAATTGTGTAGGCCGCCATCCAATTGGACCAGGTGCGCTCTGCCTTCGGCCTCTTAAACCTCTCCTTGTCCTTCCTCTTCTCCTTGTCGTTGGGGTCAGGGCTGGGGTCACTGAAGAGGAGGGCAAATATATCTATATATTCGCCACTCCAAATCTTCTCCTTCATGGCCTGTAGCAAGTGCTCCCCTAACGGGGCTGACACATCTGCGTGGCCCCCAGACAGAGGCTGGGGCTCTTCCCTCCAGTCGCAGCACAGCCCGGCCTGACTCGCACAGCACCGCTTTGCCCCTCATGCCTGGGCTGCTGTATTACATCTGAGGGACGGGCAGTTCCCCACCCTCTTGGTTTGACAATGAGTGTACCACCCCATTGGGGAATTGTGTCCCTGTGCCCCTTCTCCATGTCCCCATGTCACTGTCTTGCACC
This sequence comes from Sphenodon punctatus, assembly GCA_003113815.1. Taxonomy (NCBI): domain Eukaryota; kingdom Metazoa; phylum Chordata; class Lepidosauria; order Sphenodontia; family Sphenodontidae; genus Sphenodon; species Sphenodon punctatus. The sequence continues at coordinate 1,735,053 of QEPC01013643.1, forward strand.
TGGCGTCTGGCCGGCCCTGCCCCCAACTGTTCGCAATCCCCTTCGCACCAGTAGTCCTCACCTTGCTTGCTGTCTCAGGGTTCCAGCTCATGTTGGGGCCTTGGTCCACTGCTGGTACCCTCTGCCCCTCTCTGGGATCGCTGGGCTGCTTCCAGGCTGTCTATCAGGGCCTGCATCCTCTCTCGGAGTGCCTCTATCTGAACTTTCTGGCTAGGTGAGAAGTCCTCCCTTCTTCTACTGGTTCCTGGCTCATCATCCCTGTAATGAGATGACAGAACCTGGCGCCGTCCTTGTCCCTGGCGGGGAGGCCCCTCCCCCCTGTGGGGGGTGGTGCTCACCCCTGTCGAGTTTTGAAACCCCATTTTCCCACTATTGTGCTCCTCATCTTGCCCTTGAGAGCCCTCCAACTCTCAAAACAGGCCTGGTACCCCAGCAGTTGCACTTGCATAGCTTGCAGGACTGCCTCCTGCTGGGACATAGCCTGCTGTTTTTCCTTGGCTTAGCCTGCTTTCGGGGGCGCCTTTGGCACCCACTTGGTGGGGGGTTTCCGTGGGGTCTTGGTCTTGCAGGCGCCATATGGCCTTGCCCCTCCGATCAACCCCCATAGTAGCTTCCTGCCCCCCGCTTCCACACGAGGGCATAGTGGACTTCACCTGATCCGCCCGGCTTAAGCCACTTGCTCCCCTCACTGTCGAATCCCCCTGGGGGGGCTATAACACAAAGGCAGGGGGACCGGCCGGCCATTCCCTCATGCTGCTGGCCTGCTCCAAGTACCCTCCTCCTTATCCTACTACGGCCGAGCCCTCACGGCACTGACCTATGGGGGATTTGTGGCCTCTGTGCCACCTAAACCCAAGCCACTCACCCGCTTTTGCTCTTGAAACCCCCAGGGGAAGGGGGCTGTAAAACAAGGGGGGGTTTATGGCCCCGCTCTCGTGATACTGGCCTGGTCCCCATTTCAGGCCAGGCCCACATGGCACTGGCCTATGGGGGGGTTCATGCCCGCGATATCTCCCACACCCAGCCTCCGCAATGGGGGTGGGGTTGGGGTAAAGGTTGGAGAGGCAGCAAACCTCCCTTTTTGCGACCGCGTGCAGCCGCTCAGTATCACAGCGGGTCCATCCCTCCTCCCCCAACACTGCTCTGCAGAAGCCGATCAGTGTTCCTGCGTTCCGGCGAGGTGTGTGGCCAAGGCTTGCTGTATGACTGGCCTGCACATCCTTCCCTGCTCCATGCCCAGCCACAAGTGAGGCGCATGAGCAGGGAACCTAAGATGGCGCCCGGGAGTCCCAGCTCTTGCGAGAGTCCCGGGCGCCCGTCATTGGTTGCGAGGCAACCACTCTGTCCTTCCCAGAACTCTGAGCAGCCCAGTGGCCTCACTACCCCCCATCCTCACCTTCTTCTTCCCATGGGGGGTGGGTGCTGCCAAACCCCTGCCGTGATAAACGCGGAGGGGACTAGTACATAAAGAGTGCTCATACTTTAATTTTATGTTAAGCATTTGCATAAATCTGTATAGGATCCATGCTTTATTTTCCATGTTCCCACTAAGACATACTCTCACACAAGAAGTTATTTTTAAAAGACCTTTGTGACTTTTTACTAAAGATTTGAAGGCCCTAGATTTGAAACTTGGTCTTACTATTACAAGCCACCAGTGTTTATTAGTCACTTATAGTAGACTTCAATATTTTCTACATGTGCAATACAAGTAATAATTTACAAATGTTACATTGATTTCCTTTGTGAGCTGATACGAGTCTGCTATGCACGAAGCAAGATGATAAGGCAGATTTTATATTGTTGTCTGGCCCTTTACACCATGGTGGTATTACAGAGATATTAGAAAACTGAAAGAAGCAGCCTTTTGGAAATAAGCAATGGGGGGAGGGGTGGGGGGGGAAGAGCTGTGTCAGTAATGAGAAGTAACATGACTTTCCTGTTTACAAGCTAGGCCCAAAAGTACCAAAATCCAGTGAGACACAGTATATGGTTCTTTGTTTGAGGCTGGTGAAAAGCATTCTTGGCCACCACCACAACGTGTTTCTCCAGGTTTTTGGTGAAGGGGATCGGTAATGTGTTTTTTAATGTAGTTTTGGGGGATGATGGGGTTCTTTTTGGGTCCTTAATTGCTGTGTGATTTTAACTGATATTTTATGTATTTTGTAGTTTATATTTTTATATTGTGTTTTTATGCATTGTTCACTGCCCCAAGCTGCTTAGGCATGAGGGGGCGGTATAGAAATATTGAAAATAAATAAATTAATAAACCTGACAATCCAGTAACAACAAGGGGTCCAGAAGCATTCCAAGGCTGTAAACCTGGATTGACCAGAGGGGTCCAGAATCAATCGGTAATAGGAGTCCCAATCCCCTCCAGGTCACAAGGCTGGCTAACCATCATCACCTCAGTCTTGTCTGGATTCAGCTTCAATCAGTTCATCCTCCTCCAATCCCCATCAGTAGTCAGGCATCAGGTAAGCACCAAGATTGCAGGGTCTGGGTCTGATTAAAAAGAGAGGTAGAGCTGGGTTTCTTCAGTATACTGATGGCACTTCACCCCAAAGCTCTGAATGACCTTGCCCAGTGGTCTTGTACACATTGAACACATACAGAATAGACAGAATAGAACCCTACAGGACAACACTTCATGATCAACTGTATCAAAGACCGCCAAAAGATCTAACAAGATCAACTGGGTGGAATTTCCTCTATCAGTCTCCAGGCTCAGGTCATCGAAGAAGGCCATAAGAGCAGTCTCTGTGCCATACTCACACCAGAAGCCTGACAGAAACAGGTCCAGGAATCCAATGATATTGCGATGAGCCTGGATCCGAATGGCTCACCTGTTCAATAACCTTCCCTAAAAAGGGAAGGTTAGAAAAAGGATGATAGCTGGCCAGGGAGTCGGCATCTAAAGATGGCTTCTTAAGCAGGTACCAGACAACTGCAGTTTTCAATCTATCAATCAACCTTTAATTTGTACCCCACAATCTCTCGCCTACGGTGACTCGAGGCGGCTTACAGAAAAGGAAGAAATACAAAACAGCAATACAAAATCAATGCCAAACACACTGGCCAAAAATATCAATTACAACTTATTCAAAACATATTCAAAAACAAAGCATTTCTTAACACACAAACCTATCATCACAAAGCATATAACATAATCTCCACCCTTTACCCAAAAACCTTGCCCCCCCATAACCCAATACAACAATAACCAACAACTACCTTATCTCTACCCCCGATAGCCCATCCAGATGCTTCCTCCCTGCTGCCATCAGGGAAGGAGCCCATCAATCCCCCTCCCATCTTCCTGCTCTCACCAGGAGGGGAGGGGCCATCATCCACAACCAACAACAACAATATAATTGTAATACAAAAATCACAAAAAATGACAATCATATTAAAGCTACATCACAAATTATTAAACAACATCACACCCCTACTGCCACCCTCCCCTGCTGCCACCAGGGGCTGGCACCATCCTCCCCTGACCTCCCCTAAACACATCCCCAATACCAAAAAACAAACTTACATTTAAACTTACATCTTAGTTTTAAGAGTGTCTGACAGCCTACCCTCCTGAAGGTAGGCGACCACCCCAACTAGTAATGGTCCCAATGTCTCCAAGTTGTCTTTCGCCAGCCAGGACGGGCAAGGACAACTGGTAGCCCTTACTTCCCCAAGCACATCCCCCACATTGGTGGGTTATGCCAATTGAAATTGATCCAAATAAACAGGACTCGACTGAGCTTCATTAACCCCAAACTCTGATTCTGCAGATAAAATGGCAGCACCCAAATTGTGGTGAATATGAGTGATTTTGTCTGCAAAATAGTTAATAAAAATGACTCCGTTTTGGGGTGGAGGCAGACTGGATTAACCATGCTCCTCACCACCCAGAACAGCTCCACCAGATGAGACTTTGCAGATGCTATGATAGCAGAGAAGAAAGCTTTCTTTGCTGCTGTCGCAGCAATGGTACAGCAAACGATCTCTGTTGCAATCAGTCGGTTTTAGTGCAAGTCAAGTGCCACCTATGCTCTAACCATCTACCTTCCTGCTTCAGCTGCCTCTGCTCCTCTGTAGGCCAGGGGGACATGTACTGCTGCAGTGGTGGGAGCAGATGCCTGGGTGCAACTGTGGTGATGGCCGTGAGCAAGATGCTATTCCACAAGGTGACCAAGTCACTGACAGAGAAGCCACTAAGGTCAGTAGGTAAATCCCTCAGAGAATTCTGGAAACCGATTGATCCATTAGGCTCTGGGTACGGACCAACCTAACTGTTCCACCATCCCAATGAGAGCATAGGAAGACCAGGATCTGGGCTTTCAGAAGGTAATCTGACTACGACAACGGTGGTGTAACAACACCTCTGACAATCAGTCAGAATCATGAGCAACCCCATCTGCAGAAGGCGGAACCCCACTTTGGGTCATGATTCATGTCCCACAGTGGGAAGACTTGGCCTTCGAGGACACCCTCCAGCTAGAATCCATTTTGAGAAAGAGGGTGTATTTAGACAGCGCCTGTGCTTCTGCCTGCACTAGCCTGCTTCACCCCCGGGTTGGCTTCTCTGTGTAAAGAGAATACACCAGATGTGTAAACCGTAGCAGGCATAGCCCCACTGCCAGCACTCTGGAACACATCGTGCAGAGAGGGCAACCAAACTTGGGCAACAGTTGAAAGTGGAGCTGCCGTCCATCTCTTGGGTGGACCGATGGTGCAACTCCATGACCAGCTGGCTGTTGTGCCGGTCAGCACCATGGAGTTGTGGCCACCAGCCTAGAGCATTGTGTGAGTGGCCACAACTGTATGGTGTGTGTGCGTTTGTGTGGGGTTGCTGTGCAGGCCGACAGCATCCCGGGGAAGCCACCTGTCTGGACCTGAGGAAGGGGGTGGATGGAAGTGTGCAGATGTGGAGGTGCACCCCTGGAGCAACTCTGGGAGTGGGCATCCTTTGCATCCATCTGTTTACACCCAGATTGGTCAGGTCTGACAACTTTCAGTGTCTTTTATTGTAACTTCTGCCTAGTTTGTGTGCTCAGGATCAGTTTTACGATTTCCAGCTTGTATAGCTAGCCGTTATAAAAACTAATTAGGAAATGAAGGCTGGGAGAAAACTCAGTCATGAACCCATTCATCACACCTGCTGCTTCCTCAAAGGGCAATCAGCAAAATGGGTAAATAAGAAGTGAATTGTATTGATCTGGCACCAGAGTCAGGGCCTAGGTATGCAGGATACTGAGGGCCTTCCAGAGCATTATATTCCAAGGGTTTGTTGCTGCCTCACAGGAGATGCTGGGCACCTTGTGGGGATTCAGTCCTTTCACCCTCCACAAAATACAAGATCCATGGTTCAGTTAGAAATATTACCTGTTAATACAACACACACATTCATCATCCCTTGCCAATGTTATTCCCTTATAAAAGTCACGTATTGATTTTCTTTTTTAAAATGTCTTTTTGAAAAGACGTAATTTTCTGTCTCTAATTTAAATAGTCAGCATGTTTGTTTTAGAAGTTATTTATCCTCAAAATGCTTGAAGGACAGTTTCAAGGGGGAAAAGAAAGAAGCTCTGACTCCCAATTCCTGACTCAGCCAGATTGCCCAAGGCCAAAGAGAACAAAGTGGTATTGATTTTACCCACACGCAAGTGGCCAAGAAGTTAACATCTCAGTGCACTCTTCCTTTTTGCACTCTAGCTCTTTGACCTTGTAAGTTAACTTTCATTTGCAATGGCTTCCCTTCTGTCAGATTAACATGGCCTAAGCATTCCACTTGAGCATTAGCAGTGACCCAAGCACCAAGAAGTTATTTTTATAAATGCTTAGGTTAGAGAGTGGTTATCTACATTGGTGGATACTTATCTATACGCTTATGTTAATACTTATATATTAACTTGTTTCTTCTTGTGCCTAGTAGTTCATTCAGATTTGGGCAAATGGGACAATTTCCAAGTACAGAAGGCAGCAATTTCAGGAATCTTTTCTCTGGATTAATGGAGAAGCTACCTCAAGCCCTATGGTGGGGCAAAATCAAAAGAGCAGTGTATGGACTTCTTGTTTTTAAATTCTCTCAACTCTTTTATTTATCTTTGAAATATTTTAGTTTTTAGAATACTTGGGTGCAATCCTCACCCATTAATATCAGTGGGAGTTTTCCATTTATTTGAAAGGATTTAGAATTATAGTCTTTAAAAGTACAAAACTACTTTATTCCCGTTACGTTTTCTTTCTAACATAATTTGTATGATCCATATCAGAAGCTATCTAAGTGTGTTATATGTGCAAAAGCAGTAAAAAAAATTAAAATAACTGCTAAAATGGAGGAAAAACCTTAGTACATGCATAACATTTGGGCACTACATCGGGATTTAGCACTTTTATATGGTTTTTAATTTGAAGTAATCCAAGTATCCCCTGATTACTTAATAGAACTTGACTAATTTTTATTTTTCTAACCTTATCAGTTTCATAGTCACATTTTTCAATATAAGCTCCTTCAAGTGTATTAACTACTTCTGTGGTGGTTTATGTGTCTCAAGCAAAAATCACCTCCTAGGGAAATGATTTTGATAAACACAATATTTTTATTCAAAATCGCAAACCTTTTTCCTTATGCTTGCAGAGACCAATTCTGCAAATGGTTATGAGCAAAGATAGCTCTAATGAGTAAAATTAATGTGGTTTTTTTTCAAGATTCTGTCCTGCCACTATTTTTATGGGTACAGTTCAGTGGGAGATAACCCTGCACAACAGTGAGGCAATTTTGGGATAGCGGGGATGGGATTTTCAAATGCATTCAGCACCTAGAATTGTGGATGAATTTTTAAAAGAGATTGGCTCCTGTTTCCCATTATTAGAGGTGTGCACCAGGGACCCATGTCATTATTCGTTTTCATTTTTCTTTCATTATTTAAATTTTTGTTTTAGTAAATATCCAAATTTGATTTTCATATTTGCTTTTGTTTTTTATTTCCATTGACTTCAATGGAAAACACATTTTTGTCTGTAACCTTTTTGTTTTTCATTCTATTTGGATGATTCTTGGAAGGACTAGATCACCAATGGAAGGCATTTGTGCACCATGTTTTAGAAAGATTGGATAAAGGAATCTGGTTTTATAAGCAGTTGCTTTATGTTATTTTGCAAAATTCTGCATACACTCCTGGCTTTAACTTCGTTGTCTCCCATATAATATAGATTAAACTTATCAAGATTATACCCCTCCATAATTTTACGATTTATGACAACTTTCAGAAGGATTGGAAAAAGGGCTCTGGTGGTATAAGCAATTAACTTGTAAATGTATGACTGACTGTAACGTCTTTTTAAGTCTAACCAGTGAACATGAAATTTGGCAGGGCTGTATCGCCCACCTTCAGGATCATCTCTTCCAAATATAGGAAAGATGTGATAAAGAGTCCAATTTTATAAGCCTGCACAGCATATGCAGAGAATGAGTCTATGCCAAGGATTTTTTTATGTATCACTGTGCTACAAGATCTGTTTGCGATGTCAATTGCTCAGCAGAAATGTCAACCAAATATCCTCATTCTGTGCTGTGATGACTCCAACGTCTCTTCCTCACTTGTTACTGGGAAGTTGGAAGCATCTGTTTAGGAAAAAGCCAATAGAGATTCTCTTATGTCCTCTGTCACAGTGCTGCAGGATGTGATTGTGATGATAATTGGTCGTCCTGGATGTGTAAACCATGCCTCCCGATTGCTTGGATGCTATCCTCAAAGTACCAGTTATGTCCCTTCTATGTCTGCCTCGAAGCCACCACCAATTGGTCCTGTAAAGCTGGAAGCATGCAGTAATTGGCCAGTAAATATGTCTGTCAGTTTGTTATTGTTGTTATTATTATTATAACCATTTATATAGTGCCAGCCATGTGCCTGGCGCTGTACAGAACATAGAAATAGACAGGGTCCCTGCCTGTGGCTTACAATCTAAAAGACAAGGAGAGGGAGACAGGGAGAGGAGACAGTGGGAGAGAGAGGGGAGAAGACAAACAAACTTTCAGGTGGATGAAAAGTCTCAGGTGCGTGTGCTTGGCTTGGTTACAATCAGGTTGGTTGCAGCAGGCTGCAGAGGAGGGCAGACAGTAAGTATATGGGGAATGACTAGCAGGCATTGGGGAAGGTGGCAAGGAAAAAGTGGGCCTTGAGGAGGGATTTGAAGGAGCGGAGGGAGGGGGCAAGGCGAATGTGGGTAGGGAGGGAGTTCCGGGCATGGGGGCCAGCGAGGGAGAAGGGTCGAAGGCAGTTAGGTGAGCAGGAGAAATGAGGGAGAGTGAGGGAGGGGACAGAGGAAGAGCAGAGACCGCGTGCAGGAGTGTGTAGGGAGATTAGGTCCGAGAGGTAAGGGGGAGCTTGGTTCTGGAGTGTTTTGAACGTGAGTACTAGGAGTTTAAACAGGATACGTTCAGGAAGGGGGAGCCAGTGAAGAGAGAAGAGGAAAGGCTGCACATGGTCGAAGCGACGGGCAGAGTGAATGATCTTGGCAGCAGAGTTTTGGATTGTGATAAGGGGGGGCAGCTGAGAGCGAGGGTTGCTCCCTGCCTTCCCTCCTACAGATTCCCTCCCGCTGGCATGCCAGGTGCCTGCCTCTGACTGGCACTGCATGTGCTACTACTTATCTGAATAATGGTCTTCAAGGGGACAATGTCAAATGCTTATAAAATTAGGGCCCTTTATGAAATTGCCCTGTAATTTGGAAGATATGACAGGGAAGGTATGGGATACATCCCTCCCAAATGTCTTATAAACAGAATGGAATATAAACATGTTACAGATGGAAATGAATTTTCAAGTTAATGGCTTATTATAACATCGGTACCCTTTATCCAATATTTCTGAAATTTGGCAGGATTGGTAATCTTGGAGAGGTACATCATCTTTGGTTTCATGCAAATTGGATGGAAGATAAAGAAATTGTAGTCAGGAATGTGTATGCAGATTTATTTTTTAAATTGCAACATTCAGTTTCCTTTATCTAATCTGTCCAAAATTTGGTACACATAGTGCTCTCCATTGGGGGTATAATCTCCCCATGTTTCATCAGAATTGAATAAGAAACAAAAAGATTATTTGTGGAAATATGTTTTTCAGTTTTTTCCCATTATTTCAAAAACAAAAATACATTTTCATTTTTGTTATCTTTTGTTGTCATTAGGGGTGGGAAACCGGTAGAATCCGGTATCCGATAATGCTGGTATCGGGCGTACCAGCATTATCGGATTCGACCCGGTAATCCGGACCGGGTACCGGATTCAGGGGTACCGGATTTTTCTTGCATTGCAGCCATTTAAAAATGGCTGCAATGTAAAAAAACCTGCCCCAGCAAAAATGTTTTTTTCAAAAAAAACCTCCCCGAGTCCAGGCTGCACGGGTGGAAGGGGGGACACCCCCCACCCACCCTGCCCAGCCTGGCTTTTTGTTTTAAAAAAGAGTAAGAGTGACCCAGAGGCGAGGCGAGGCGAGCCCACCCCCCAGCACCAGCGGCCGCGG
>QEPC01013643.1:1744941-1761156 GCA_003113815.1 Sphenodon punctatus
TGGGAGGGGGAGGGAATTAATATTTCATTGGTTTCAATGGGGACACAGCGCCCCATTGAAACCAATGAAATAAAACCGGTACCGGTTACCGGATTTAATCCGGGAATCCGGTTTTCGTAGAACCGGTAACCGGTAAATCCGGTAACCGGTAATGGGCACGGGGTCCCACCACTAGTTGTCATTATTACATATGAAAATGAAAATGTAAATTTTACATTTACATGAAAACATAAAATTTCATTTATGTTAACAAAAATAATTTTCATTATTATGATGATATAATAACAAAAACAAATTGCACACCCCTACATTATGCTGAGCTCGTCTCAAAATCTGATCATAAGTGACATAATATGAAATGCTGGTTCCTCAGTATTCTTGAAAACTTGATCTTTAGTCAGATATTTAAAGAGGCTATAAGCACTTTTTAAATATGTGGTCATGATACTTGGCACCAAGCATTTGAAAAATCTGGGCCTAAGCTCTTTTGATAATCTAGGTCCATGATCTCTTGTTGATGAGACCAAAGCACCAGTCCTACAAACTCATTCATTAGAAATGTGAGCTGCCCAAATGAAATCAGTATGTGTAAAGAGCATTTGGGACAGGTGCTGCTGCAAGACAATGAGGGATGATAGTTATAGGTTAAAGCAAGCCACAGTCACAACTTTATTAGGCTTTGCATCTGAAGATAATGTGAACTAACCCCTAGGAAAAGATCCCATTGTAATGCAAGCTGGAGGTCACCCCATCTGTTGGCCCAGTCCTTATGACCAAGCCTCATAGTGGAGATACCTTAGGACAAGGAGCCCCTGGCTGTGGAGCTCTTGGGGCCTCTGCCCCTCCAGAAGTTTCTTAAGGAGTCTTCCTATTTATTATGGATGGGAATTTCAGTTTTGGATTAATCTGGAACAGACAGTTACGGATTAATCCAAAGCAATGAGTAATTTAGGCCCTCTCAGTTATTTATTTATATTAAATTTATTTATATTAAAACTTATATGTTGCCCCCTCCTGCCTCAGGCATCTCATGGTGGTTAACAACATTTTAAAAACATATTAAAATACACAGTCAAAAAACTATAATTAAAACAACCTAAAAAGACCACCCACCCACCCCATCTCCCTCAATAAAGGCCCAGCAGTACAGCCAGGTGTTACACTGTCTGTGGAAAGAGGGGAGGTCAGTAATAAAGTGGATCTCCAATGGGAGGGACTTCCACAGCCACAGAGAATGCCCTCCTCATGGTAGACACACGGGAAACCCCGGGTACCCCGAGGAGGGCGCCTCCGGCTGACCGCAGGGGCATATCCAGGACTTGGAGGGTGAGGCAGTCCTGCAGGTAGGTGGGGACATTTAGGGCCTTAAAGGTCAACACCAACACCAACACTTTGAATTGGGTCTGGAAAACTATTGACAACCAATGCAGAGAGCAAAGCACTGATGTAATGTGCTCGCTTCGGCCCGTCCTAGTCAGGAGACGGGCCACCAAAATCTGTAGTAGCTGCAGTTGCCGAACCAGCCTCAAGGGTAACCCCACGTAGAGTGTGTTACAGTAGTCCATTCTCGAGGTAATAAAAGCATGTATGACAGTGGCCAGATCCGAATCTGACGCATACAGCACCAGCACTTTGAGTCGGGCTCAGAAGACTANGCATAAGCCGACGCACCAGATGTAACTGGCAAAATGACCCCTTTGCCATAGCCACCACCTGGACATCCAGGCAGAGGTCCAGGAGCACCCCCAGACCTGAGAAACCAAAGGAGAACAACCTCATCACTGATGGGGGCCATCACTCCCTCAGCTTTCCCCACAACCATCACCTCCGTCTTGTCAGGATTTAATTTCAGGGGGATCACCCTCATCCAATCCCCCACAGCTGACAAACACCGGGTAAGCACCGAGACTGCCAGGCCTGAGTCAGATGAAAATGAGAGATATAGCTGGGTGTCATCAGCATATTGATGACACCTCACCCCAAACTCCCTGACAACCTCCCCCAAAGGCTGCATGTATACATTGAACAAGAGAGAGGATAGATTGGAACCCTGCGGAACCCCACACATGAGGCTCCTGTGAGAAGATGAGAACTCCCCAATAACCACCCACTGGGTTCTCCCAACCAGGAAAGAGTGGAACGATTCAAAAACAGTCCCGCTAATCCCTGCCCAGTCCCACAGTCGAGTCACCAACAACTCATGATCAATGGTATCAAATGCAGCCGAGAGATCTAACAGGGTCGAATGACCCTGGTCCAACTCTCAGGAGAAGTTATCGACCAAGGCCACAAGCACAGTTTCCATGCCATAACCCAGATGAAAGTCAGACTTCAAGGGATCAAGAAAATTGACTTGGCCCAAATGCTTCTGAAGCTATCAAGCCACCACCCATTCAATAACCTTCCCTAAAAAGGCATCATGGTCAATTGCTGGCTAGGACGCCAACATCCAAGGATGGCTTCTTGAGCAGGGGTTGCACCACCACTTCCTTGACACAGTCTGGCACCCTGCCCTCCCCAAGGGAGGCACTGACTATCACCGCCAGCAGTGGCCCCAATGTCTCCCAGATAGCCTTGACCAGCCAGGACAGGCATAGATCCAATTCACAATAAGTGGCTCGAACAGTCCCAAGAGCATCCCCCACGTCTGAGGGCAACACAACCTGAAACGTATCCCACAAAACAGGACAAGAAGGGGCTTCTACTGCTTCTGACCCACCCACTGCTAAAAAAGTTGCATCAAAATTGTGGTGAATTTGAGTGATTTTATCTGTAAAAAGGTCCACAAACTAATCGCAGTGAGCATTTGATGATTCTAAGTCTAGGCGGAGGGAGGCTGGACTGACCAGCCCCCTCACCACCCAGAACAGCTCAGCCGGGTGGGACTTAGTGGATGCAGTGAGGGTAGCAAAGAAAACCTTATTTGCTGTCCGCACCGCAATGGCATAGGTACGTAGCAGACTCTATGCTGCAATCAGTCAACTTCAGTATGCGAGTGATGCCACCGTCGCTCTAACCATCACCCTTCCCGCTTCTTCCACTGCAGCTCCTCTGTATATCACGGGGAGCTATGTTGTCAGCGATTCGGGAGGGGACGCCTGGGAGCCACATGGTTGATGGGCTCCATCAACACAGAATTCCACATGGACATGAGGCCATTGAGTGAGTGGCCATTGAGGTCAGAGGAAACATCCCCTAGAGCTATCTGGAACCTTTCTGGTTCCATAATCTTTCTGGGGCGAACCAACCTAACTGGTTCCGCACCCTCCCGGGGACCGACATGCACCAGGATACCAGCCTGGAGGAGCACTGTTGACACCTCCCCAACTAATGGATCTCCCACCTCAAAACCAGTGCAAAATAACATGTCCAGGGTATGTCCCCCAACATGTGTGGGGCCCACTACTCTCTGAGACAGGCCCATGGTTGCCATGGTGGCCATGAACTCATGCTCTGCCCCTCCAAGACTGGCATTGGCATGGATGTTGAAATCCCCCAGAACTATCACCCTGGGAGACCCTAAGACCACCTCTGACACCAGCTTGGTCAGTGCACGCAGGAATCAAACACCAAATGAAGATCCTCCACATCCATGATAGGTTGCACAGGAAATCTCCTCACAGAACAGGTATCCTTAAAAATAATGGCTACAGTGCCCGCCCCCCGCCCTCCCTCCAGCCGTGGCTGATGCTGTACGGATTACCCAGCTGGAACAAGGTCAGTCAATATAGGCCCCGACTTAGTTATGGATCTGAGTTTTGAATGTTTATTTCCCCCCATCCCCTGGGGCCCTGGACTCTACTTGAAGCACCGCTGCTGCTGTAGAGTGAGGGTGGAGATATTTGTTTTCCCGATATCTGGTAATGCCAATAATGGCATTTACCAGATTTAAATCCAAGATCTGGTAATGCTGGTCATACCGGATTTTTTGTATTGTCTCGGTTCTCAATACTTTAAAATGCCTCTGGGACACAGCTTTAGTGTGTGTCCATCTCCTGAGCCCTCCCTGTGGCAACTTTGTTATGTCTATTAAAAGTTTTGGTGACTTTTTTTTTTCCCAGCCTTGGATTGATTGCCTTTTTTTGAAATAAAAAAAGGCATCCAATCCTTAAGCTTCCATAAGATTTTTGCTGGGGAGTAGGAATGTGGTTAGCGGGGTGGATGCTTGGCTGTGTTGGTGAATTGCCATGTAGCTTTTTTTTTTTCCTTCTGGGACCTTGGGCTTGGAAGCCATTCTACAGCAGTTTGGTATTCTGGAAGGAGTGCTAGACTTCTGGATGTGTGCGTGCGTGTGACTGCTGGTAAGTGATGGGGTCCTTGGGGTTTTAAGGTGTGTCTTGATTACCAGGGTCCCCATTTGTGCCCCTTGGCAAGGGAAACTAAACTAATGGAATGGGGTCCTTGTGTCTTGGGATCCCGTGTGTGCGTGCGTGTATGCGTGCAGGCCAGGTCTTGAGGCCATGGAGCATGCAGGAGGCTTTGAGGCTCTGCCAATGGGGGAGGGGGAAATGTGGCTGGCTCCTCCATGGTGGGGTGTATGCCATCTCATGTCTGAGGGTGGGGTGTGCCCCAAGACTGTGGTTCTGAAGTGGCCTGTTTGTTTGGGTTCTTTGGGGGGGTCAATGATTTTATTTTTGTGTACTGTACTTCTCTTGGTACACTTGGCAATCATGGGTGGCATATGGCTGGGTGGGGGTGCTGTATGTGGTGTGGAAGATTGCAGCCATAGGCTGCCTTGCAATGTTTGCTGTAGTGTGAGGTCTGTTCCTGCCTGTGCCATGTGTTTGGGGTTTGGTTATGCAATGTGTGGGAGGGGGGAATTGTGGTTTGGGTCAGGGGGGCTTGGAAGATTGTAGCATTTTAGTGTTGATGTCAGGTCATGGCTGGGTGGGTGGGATGTGCCCCAAGGCTGTAAATGATTGGGGGGCCCTCTCCCAGTATTGCACTGTTAACCCGGGAAATCCACGCCACTGTCTTGCAACAGTGTGCTTTGGTGCTGTGTTCCTTTGGTGCTTCAGTGGGGTTGGTGTTGATAAGGTCTGGGTTTAGGGCCTCTGTCTGTTGTGTTGGCTATTTCTCACTGGGAGGGTGCACTGCACTGTCAGAACACAGTTTTTAACATTTTTCATCTTTTTTATTTAAAACCTAAGCCACTGGAGCGCCTTTTGTTTTGATGACTGTTGGCAATGTGTCCGATGTGACGTGCAAACTGACTCACCCAGCTGGGTAAGTGACAGCCCTTCACCCCACAGACTCGTTCCAACCCCAGTCCCCACCAAGCCCAGTCCCTGCCCCATCCCTCACACCCCCATCCCTTTTGTCTCTCACCCCACCCAGTTAGATCCCATCCCACCCAATTAGACCCCAAGTCACTGTAGTATACAGTACGTAGTCGTACTACACACTCACACACAAACACTTAGTCCACTGCATGCACACACATCACCACACCCCGTCCTCTGTTACTAGTGGTCCTCTCTTCTTTTTGACTACTGGGATATTTAAACTCCTCAGTATGAGTGGTTGTGGAAAGAAGAAACAGACCATGAGTGGGAGTGTTGGAAGAGGCCAGCCTCTTCCTAGGCAGCCCACTTAGTCTGGCGCAGAGACACCTGAGGTAGGGCCACCTGTGACCTCAACCTCCTGCACACAAGCCTCAACCACACCCAAGCTTATGGGCCCTGGATGCATTTTGAAGGCCCCAGAGAGACTGGGATGGGGGGAGGATGTTTCCTTCTCCCTGTCACTGACTACCGGGAAGAAGAAGGGGGCTCCTTCTTCCTCTGCTAGTGCAGCAGCCCATCTGCCGGCTACCTCGACTACTGCTGCTCCTTCGAGCATCCAGATTTCCATCATATGTACTTTCCTTCATGCATGCACCAGCCACCCCACCCCCTCTGTTTTCTAACACGCATCCTAGCGCGCCTGCATCCCCACCCTCTCCCCCTGCCGACACATATCCTAGCACACCAGCTCAGTCCCCGCACCCACACACTCTGCTGCGCCAGCTACCATCCCCCTTCCTCCAGTGTTAGGACAACCGCAAATTGAGAGGTTGACTGCCAGTCATGCTGCTATTGCCCTCCCAGGAACCAGCATGAAGAAGATCACATCATGGGTGCGGTCTCATTTTGATATCTGGATGGAAGATATCTCAATGGCAGTGTGTGTGCACTGTGGTTCCAAGGTCAGTCATGGTGGCAAAGATCCAATGTGACATGGCACCTCTGGCCTTTTAAGGGGACAGCGACTACGGCGTCTTGGGGTTCCCTTACCTCCGATCACCCCAGCCACCCCCGCGCCGCCTGTCAGGGGCCCACCCGGGCTGCGAGGGTCTTTGGTTGCCTCAGCAGCCAATCCCCCTAGTGGTGGCTTGCCTGCACTTCCGGGTGTGGCTTGGAGCGGAGAATCTGAGCCTGGGCCGTAGCGCCATTCCATACGGCTCCAGGCGCGTCAAGGGGCAGGTCCTTAGGAATAGGAAGCTGGCGCTGTGTGAAAACAGCGCCGGTAATCAGAGAGAGAAGCTGGCCCCTCAAGAGCTAACTGTTGTTTTGCTTGATTACTTACTGTCTTGTGCTTGTGTTCCCTTGTATCCTCCCCGTATTGCCTTGTGCTTGTGCGTATTCACTTAGGAGTGTACTGGTATAAGTGGGTCCTGGTTCTTTTCCTCTCCCTGGGGTGAGTACAGTAGCATGAAAGTGGGTGGTGGGTGGGTGAGTGTGTGGGAACCCTCCCCCCCCTTCTGAGGAACTCCCCTCCCCTCCACCCGAACGTGTGCATCTCCTACCCCCAACCCCCTTTGTGCAATCCTTGGGTCCTACCCCCATTCAACACCTCGCACACTGTTGTCCCTTGCCTTCCCCCCGGTGTGAACATGAGTGATAGATTGTGGATAGGGACTCCTACGGGCTTTGGCCTTCCTCCTCGTTCTGTGCCCAATGATGATAAGGACCTAGCCTCTTTGAGGCATCAAGGGTCCACTTACTATCCTGATGGGCATTTAATCCATGGTTCGCCTGGGCAGAGCTTGGATTTGTGTGGAAGAGTGTGTGTGTGTGTGTGAAGTCTGGAACTCCCTCCCTCGTCCCTCCACTGACAGGCCTACACAGTCACTTGGGATGGCACCACAGGAACATACGTGATCCTATGGAGTGCCATAGAAAGCAAATACTTTGGGGTGGTGCCAGTTGCAGAGGGTACAAGAGGGTTCAGAGGAGGAGCAACCCTCTTCCTCTCCTGCTGCAACTGCCACCTCCAGGCCATCTCGTGATGGCTCTACCCCCATGACCCAGCCCGCATAGAGGAGGAGTGCTAGCCACTCCTCTTGCCCCACTCCACCATGATCCCAGTCTTTGTCCCAGCCCACTGTAACTGCGCTCTGGGAAAAGAAGATGCTGTTCGCATCCAGCCACCGTGAGGCTGTGGCCATCACCAGGATGATTGGGGAGGTGATTGCCCCGGCATTTCAAACTTGTTGAGGGTGTCAAATTCCAACAGCTGATTCATTTTCTGGACCCCATTACAGAGTCCCTTGCCACAAAACCTTCAGTACGAAGGTTATTCCATCTTTGTATGGAAAGGTACAGTCCCGATTTCATGTGAAGGGGTCTGTGGTACATTTTAAAACAGACCTGTGGACTAGCAAATGTGCAGTCCATGCATATATGTCATTGACTGCACACTGGTGGCAGAAGTCCCCAGTCTCTGTCACCAGCACAGCAGTGGTCAGGAGCATTGGGGGGGAGGGGGTTAGTGTTGCCTGGAGAGCATTGATGGGCATTGTTGCATGTTCAAGTGCTTGACGAGTAGGGATGTGTGAACGTGGTTCGGGTGTTTGGTGTTCGACCCGAATCACCCAGTTCAGACGGCCGAACCGAACGACCAAACTGAATGCCTGAAGACCCAAACAGTTCGGCCTCGTTTGGATGAGTTCGGGCAGGAAAAACAGGACTGGCAGGCCCAGGGAGTGGGGGGGGGCAGCAGAGGAGCAGACTTCCTGGTGCCAGGGGTGGAAAGGCTTGGACTAGTAGCCAGCCTGCCCAATCACCATTCCTCTTTTCCTCAGACCACTGGCTTCACATTCTGCGATTTGCCACGGGCTAGGCTGCATGGAGTCAATGGGGCCTGTGGTAAGGCGGGCGCAGCAAGTAACAAAAGTCATTGTCCTCCCCCCTTCCAATTCCTTCTGAGCTAACCACTGATCCTGTCAGCAGGCATTTTCAGAAGTCTCCCTCTCCCAGCAGTTTGTCTTCCTAATCCACTGCCATCCTCCTCCTATTTCACCCATTTCCCTCCATAGTTTCATTTATTTAGATTAGATTAGATAGATTTAGGTGTTGTTTTTATTTTTTACCTCTCCCTGTGTTATTTCTCCCTACCCTCCATTGAATCCTTCCCTCCTTCCTGTATATATTCCATCCCAATTTCCCTTCCTCTGTTTTTGGATTTATTTAGAGTAGGATTAAATTGATTTAGGTTTCATTTCAGTTTTGTACCCCTCACTGTGTTGTTTATCGGGAGCTGTCTCTGTATCCCCACCCCATCCCTCTGTGTGTGTGTGTGTGTGTGTGTGTGTAGATAGTTATAGATATATAGTTGTAGGAGTTAGCTTAGTTATAGAGAGAGAGATAGTGTGTAGTGATTCAGTTTTAATATTTTAGAGTGTGTTTGTAGGACTAGGCCTTTGTAGATATTAGATAATATTCCATTTAGTTCCATAGGTTTTAGAATAGTTAATAGCATTCCTTTTTAACCTGCTTCCTCTTAACAACTGGGAAGGACTTAAGACGTGACATGGACAGCCCTAATTTATGCAAGTGGAACATAACCCTATCCTGCCAATGTCCAGAAGAAACCCAAGAAGTGGCTTCCTCGAAGCACAGGCAGGGAAGCGTATCCTCCAACATGGCTTCCACCCTAAACCAATGCGTATGGGGCAGGGCCAGTAACTTAGTTCACATTGGCAAAGATCCAGTTTCTAACTGGAGGAGACAGGCCGGTGTGCAGTTAGGGACCCCTAATAAAGATCTCAGAAAATAATTCTGCAAAGGCTCAAAGACATCCAAAGCATAAAGACCCCACAGTTCAGCCCCAAATAGGTTTCAGGACTTAGATTTTCAATGCGGGGATGACAGCCCGACCCCCGTAAAGTCACCAGAATCTCAGGAGACCCATCACCGCCTGTTTCATTTTTAACTTGACTGCGAGAATGTGACATTTCCAGGAACCAGAAGAATTGTGTAACAGTCCTAGATAACGGTAAGATGATACCTGTTCCAACCCAACAAAGAGTCCATTTGCAATGAATAAGAGGTTTGCCTGCTACAAGTACCGTAGATTTATCATAGTTTATCATTAATCCATTATCCTTACAGAACTGGCCAAGCCATCCAGATAGATTTAGGAGCAACCCAATCTCTTCGTGGTGCTCCATTTTATAATGCATTTTAAAGCACCTCTGGTGTTAAGCCCTATTTAGGTTTGATTGATGATCCGAAACTTCGGAGAGCTATGACTTTGTTGCGCTTTGATCTAATTCCTTCTTGTGTCCTTCTGGGAAGACGTAATGGTATCCTGTATGATGAAAGGTTATGCTGCTGCAATCTAGGTCAACTTAAGGATCTACTTCATATACTATTTCAGTTTCCACTCACATCATTTCTGAGAGATTTATATTTGACACCCTGGCTTGCTTCGCCTCCTTATTCTTCTCTGTAGTATTACAGCTACTTCAATTTTGTCTGGGATCAAACCCTATTGAGTTAATGTATAGCGTTTCTACTTTGACTCTTAAGCTTAGCAAACACAGAACTAATTGATTTCAGTTAGGTTTAGGCCTTCCTGGTATAGAGTACGCTTTGGGGTTTTATACAACTTACTTTGTATTTTAAATTTGAGGTAACCCTTGAGTATGGTTCTTCTGCTCAATCTGATATTTTGTTGGTTAAAGTCTGACTAACGAGGATCTATTGTGTATTTTGTTTTGTTTCTACTCTGTCAACACTTGTCTGGTTTTGGAGTCTTTGGTATGAGTGTTCCCTTTTTGGATTATGATTTTAGCTATGCATATTGGTGTGTTTATTATTTTCTCAGGTTTTTATATTTTTGTAATTGCTGATATATCATTTATTCATTTTACTATTTTTATTACATTTGTTTGCCTGGGTGCTTAACCTGGTTTTATTGTACAATTCTACTATTTATCATCTGTTATTGCAACGACTAGCTGTCATGCAAATAAATAAATATTATTAGTTAATAGCAGTTAGAGTTAGTGTAGATATATATAATATTAGATTACCAACTGGAATAAATAAATAAAATATATAAAATCTTCCTGTGCATTCTTTGAGTGGGAGAAATGGAGATGGGAAGCAGGAGAGGCTGGTCTGCTTCCCGTAAGGTGGCAGAGGTGACAGGGGCTGTGCCAGAGGAGTGGCAGCAGGCATCGGCAGCAGCCCGAGCCCATCACCATGCCTCAAACTGCACAGGCCTGATTTTGGCATTCAGGCTTCAGAGGCTCCCAGCAGTGGCACTAGGGGTGTGGTTTGGTGGCGCCTCCTGCCAGCGTCCTCCGCTGCCAAGCAGGGCACTGGAAGGTCTGCACTCCAGGAGGCTGTGGCTGTCTCTGCTGTGGCTGTAGGAGCAGGTGCTTCGGGGTCGGATGTTCCTCTCGGGCCACCAATGTCCCTGACCCCCATTATTGAGGTGATCTCCTGTAGTCCAGGGCTGGTGGATCCCACCCAAGCTGCTAGAGGCAGAGCCCGATCCCCAGGCAATGGCAGCATGGAGAGAAGCAGCAGCAGCAGCAGCAGCAGCAGCAGCTATAGGGGACACACGGAAAATGGAAGCACATGGTGGGCAGTCAATTAGCCTCAGGGTCCCAGTACTCCCCTTCACGGGACATCACTCTGATTGGGGACAGCCTGGCAGTCACTAGTTCTGTGGAGGAGATGTCTGGTGCTGAGGTGATGGCTGCCCCTCCGAGAGCTGTGTTGCCACCATGTTCTTCCCCTATCAGCAGTGCATCACTCAGTGTGGTCCAGAAGGCAGGAGGGGGCAAAAAATCCTCTGTCTGGGCGCATTTTAAGTTGGTGCAGATGGATGATCCCTGGGAGGTGCACTGTCGTTTGTGCTAGAAGGTGGTTAATTGTGGGCAGGTGCTCACCAACCTTGGCACAACTGCCATGGTGAGGCACCTGAAGGGATGCCACAGTGCTGTGCTGCTAAGCAGGCAGGCAGGGGCAGTGGACGCCAGCGGGTTCCTGACTGCAGATTCCAGTTGTCTGCCTCCATTAGTGGGCAAGTGTCCTGCTCTAACAGCTGCCTCTATCAACAGGAGTGGTACCACTGCTAGGGGGGAGCAGCAACAGCAGAGTCAGTGTACCATGGAGGAGCTGGGGTGGGGGAAGCTGCCAAGTCCATCGGCAGCTGCAGGACGTGGAGGACGGCATGGCTTTCAATTGAAAGCCACACTCATGTTGGGGTAAATGATAGCACTGGATAAGCAGCCCTTCTCGGTGGTCGGGGACATGGGGTTTAGGTGCTTGATTGACTTCCTGGCCCCCCAGTTTAAGCTGCCATCACACACCACCCTGAGTCAGGCTGCCACCGATGCCTGGCAGCCTGCAATGCCTGGCCAAGTAGGGGTTCCAGCCACCGAGCCCTGGCTGGGCCTCTACCACTGGTCCTCTGATGCCAGCCAGCCTGCAATACCTGGCCGAGCAGGGGTTCCAGCCACCGAGCCCTGGACAGGCCTCTGCTGCTGCTCCACTGATTCCAGTCAGCCTGCAATGCCCAGCCGAGCAGGTGTGCCAGCCACAGTTACTGTGCCCAGGCAATCCAATGTCTGCTGCTGGTACTACACGTCAGCCATTTTCTCCTCAATCTTGTAGATGGGCATAGCTCAGATGAATGTTCCAGCGGGCGGGGGCTTGGTGTCCACGTGATTCACCACTGGGCAAGGCTTGCCCAGTTTGCAATAGAGCTTCTTGAGCTCAGTCGAGTATGATGACAGCCTACAACACCCAGCCAAGTAGGATGCCAGTCACCCAAGCCCAGGCCGGGCCTCTGCTGCTGCTCCACTGATGGTGGCAGTCTGCAACTCCCGGCCAAGTAGTGGTGTCAGCCACTCCAGCCCCAGGACTCATCCTCAGGGTTCTGGGGCCTACATTACAGGCAGGGAGGGCTATCGTTCCACTTCATCGAGAAGCTGCCACTCTAGTCCCAGGACCCACTGTCAGGGTTCTGGGGCTGTCATTCCGCTCATGGGGATCCACCATTCCACTTCATCCAGAAGCTACCACTCCAGTCCCAGGAGCCACCATCAGGGTTCTGGGACCTACGCTACAGTAGGGCTGTAGCAGAATATCGCAGCGGTAGCTATTTCCGGTGGAAACAGTGTTTCCACAATTAGTGGAATGGCATGGCAGAGGCTTTCATTCCGTGGTTTCATTCCGCGGTTCCGCTTATTTAATTCCGCAACTTAGTGGAATCATGGAAACATGACATTTTTGCTAATTCCGCCAGCGCCACAAAATAGCGGAATAGCGGTTTTCCACAATTTCAGCAATTTTTCCGCAATTCCGCGATTTGCAGAATTCCGGCGGAATTAGCGGAATATCCGCAGAAAAGTCGCGGTGTGGCGCGGGCAATTCCGAAATGGTGGAACGGAATCGCGGCACGGTAAAAGCTGCTGCCGCATCAGCATCACGCTACAGGCATGGGGGACTGTCCAGCCACATCATCTAGAAGCTGCCACTCTANAAAATAGCGGAATAGCGGTTTTCCGCAATTTCAGCAATTTTTCCGCAATTCCGCGATTTGCAGAATTCCGGCGGAATTAGCGGAATATCCGCAGAAAAGTCGCGGTGTGGCGCGGGCAATTCCGAAATGGTGGAACGGAATCGCGGCACGGTAAAAGCTGCTGCCGCATCAGCATCACGCTACAGGCATGGGGGACTGTCCAGCCACATCATCTAGAAGCTGCCACTCTAGTTCCAGGACCCACCATCAGGGTTCTGGGACCATCATTCTGCTCATGGGGAGCTGTCATTCCACCGCATCAAGAAGCAACCACTCCAGCTCCTGGACCTACTGTCAGGGTTCTGGGGCCATCATTCCATTCCTGGGAAGCCATCATTAAACCGTATCAAGAAGCAGCCACTACAGCCCCAGGACTCACCATCAGGGTTCTAGGTCCTACATTCCAGTCAGGGAGGGCTGTCCATCCACATCATCCAGAAGCTGCCACTCCAGCCCCAGGACCCACCATCAGGGTTCTGGGGCCATCATTCCACTTACAGGGAGCTGTCATCCTACCATATCAAGAAGCAGCCACTCCAGCTCCAGGAGTGCTGTTGTTTCACATTATCCAGAAGCTGCCACTCTAGTCCCAGGACCCACCATGAGGGTTCTGGGACTGTCATTCCACTCACAGAGAGCCATCATTCCACCGCATCAAGAAACAGCCAGCCACTCCAGCCCCAGAACCCACCATCAGGGTTCTGGGGCCGTCATTCCGCTGATGGGGAGCCATCATTCCACTTCATCGAGAAGCTGCCACTCTAGTCCGAGGACCCACTGTCAGGGTTCTGGGGCCATCATTCCGCTCACGGACAGCTGTCATTCCACTTCATCCAGAAGCAGCCACTCCAGCCCCAGGACCCACCATCAGGGTTCTGGGGCCTATGTTACAGGCATGGGGGGCTGTCCTTCCATGTCATCTAGAAGCTGCCATTCTAGTCCCAGGACCCTCCATTAGGGTTCTGGGGCCTACGTTACTGGCAGGCAGGGCTGTCCCACACCCACTCTGGAAGCCCCTGTGCTTTTTTGGAGGGGCGAGGTCTCCAGGGAGGAGACCACAAATGTGAAATGGCAGGAAGCAATCCCATATGTGGGACCTGCCTTATGGTTGATTTGTTATTATCTCACACTCAGGATATTTCTCCAGGGATGTGTGCCCAGAAGGGTGGGTATAGGACAGATGTGGTAGTTGGGGATTCGATTATTAGGAATGTAGCTAGCTGGGTTGCTGGTTGCCATGAGGACCGCATGGTAACTTGCATGCCTGGTGCGAAGATAGCAGACCTCACACTACACATAGATAGAATTCTAGAGAGTGCTGGGGAGGAACCTGTTTTCGTGGTCCATGTTGGTACCAATGACATAGGTAGATGTAGGATGGAGGTTCTGGAGTTCAAATGTAGGCTTCTAGGTATTACAAGTCCAGTACCTCCAGGGTAGCATTCTTGGAAGTGCTGCCTATTCCACAGGCAGGACCCCAGAGGCAGACAGAGCTCCAATGTCTCAATGCGTGGATGAGACAATGGTGCAAGGAGGAAGACACCCCCCCCTCTTGTTTAACATCTATATACAGCCATTAGGGGAGATCGTGATTGGGTTTCAGGGGATGCAGTGTCATCAGTATGCTGATGACATTCAGCTCTACCTCTCTTTTTCCATCGACCCAGGCCATGCAGTCTCTTTATTTTCCCAGTGCCTGTCGGCTGTGGGGGCTTGGATGAGGTTGGGCCATCTTCAGCTGAATCCTGAGAAGGTGATGTTGGTGGGTGAGGGCCTGGGGGGGCCTGGAAGTGGTTGAATCTCATCTTGGGGGGGTGGGGTTCACCCTCCCATGGTCTCACAGGTACGGAGTCTCACAGATACGGAGTTGATTCATGGCTCAGCCTGGAATCTCAGGTTGTGGGTGTGGCTGGGAGTGCATTTTGGCAGTTACATCTTGTCCGGCGGCTTCGGCCGTATCTCTTAGACTCTGACCTCGCCACTGTCATCCATGCCTTCATCACCTCAAGGCTGGATTACTGCAATGTGCTCTAAATGGAGCTGCCTGAGAAGCTGGTCCGGAGGCTGCAGCTGGTGCAGAATGCCATGGCCCGTCTACTTACTGGGTCCGGCCGCAGGGAGCACATGACACCAGTACTCCGGTTTCTGCACTGGCTGCCTATAAAGCATTGGGCTAGGTTCAAGGTGCTGGTTTTAACCTTTAAAATAAGGGTGTAAATAAGCATGTGGACAAGGAAGACACAGTAGATATAGTGAGGTGACCACAAAGTCTGGTGAGGTTGCAGCTCGTCTGCATACGCTCCCAGCATACTTGGCTGTCATCGCTTGAGGACACCGTGACTCTCCTGGGGTTTGGCCTTCCTGACACCCCAAGCTCCACCGACCAGCGGGTCGAGAACTGGTGAGGTTGCAATTCGTCTGCATATGCTCCCAGCATCCTTGGCTGTCATGGCTTGAGGATACCATGACTCTCCTGGGGTTTGGCCTTCCTGTCACCCCAAGCTCCACCAACCAGCGGGCTGAGAACCGGTGAGGTTGCAGTTCGTCTGCATACGCTCCCAGCATCCTCAGCTGTCATCGCTTGAGGACACCGCGACTCTCCTGGGGTTTGGCTTTCCTGTCATCCCAAGCTCCACCAACCAGCGGGCCGAGAACTGGTGAGGTTGCAGCTCGTCTGCATACGCTCCCAGCGTCCTCGGCTGTCATTGCTTGAGGACACCGCGACTCTCTTGGGGTTTGGCCTTCCTGCCACCCCAAGCTCCACTGACCAGTGGGCCAAAAAGCACGTGCCTTACAGCTACTTTTCTCCATTTCTTTTCTACTGTATTTCCCCCTCCTATCTTACTCACTAACATGTCTGCCCTATTTTATCACCTTTTCTTTCCCTCCTCCCATTCTCCTCTTCCTGTCCATCTTTTTCTCCCTCTACTTTTCTCCTCCCAGCTTCTTCCTCCCCCCAACCAATCACCACACTCTAACCTCCCCCATACATCCTTGTCCCTTAGCTACCTTCTCTCCTTGCTCCCCTTCCACTCCTCCTGTCTCTAGCCTTCCTCGATGCTCCCCTTCTCCCAATCTTATCCCTATTCCTCCTGTCTCTAGCCTACCACAACACTCCCCTTCTCCCAATCTTATTCCTATTCCTTGCCTCCTCCCTCATCAACTACAATTTTTCTGCTCCCTCTGGAACTGTCGCTCATCTATCAGTAAAGCTCCCTATATCCATGATCTTTTCCTCTCTTGCTCCCTCCAGCTCCTTGCCCTTACTGAAACTTGGATCACTCCCTCAGACTCTGTCATGCCTGCTACCCTCTCCTGTGGGGGTCTCTCCTTCTCTCACCAACCCCGCCCTGAAGGACGGGGTGGTGGGGTGGGCCTCCTTCTTGCTAAATCCTGTCAGTTCCAACCAAT